>CAUYQU010019716.1:0-128252 GCA_963574635.1 Cheracebus regulus
TTCTTACCTTCATCCTGCTCTTGCCCGCCCATGACCCTATCAAGATTCCATAACAAGGTGCCCTTCCTTGGCAGCTGGCCTCTCTCTGCTCTCCCACCTATGACAGGAGAGTAGTACTAGCCATTGTAACAGTAAGTAAGGTATAATGTTTCTGGTTCTTCTTACTCTTCCTACCTCCCGAAAGTCTCAATCCCAGACAAATGGTTTAGAAAAGTAAAGACCAGAGAGAGAGAGAGAGAGAGAGAGAGAGAGAGAGACAGAGACAGAGAGAGAGAGAGAGGGAGAGGGAGAGAGAGAGAGAGAGAGAGAGAGAGAGAAGTACCTAGAATTCCAGAAGAAAAAAGAAAGAAAGAAAGAGGGAGGAAAAGTACCTATAATTCCAGAATTTCAAAGTACCTACTTATGTGTTCATCAGTGGTATTTGAAGAAATACAAAATATGATACAATTATAAAAATAAAATAAACCATGACAAGTATACAGTTGTTGAGTGGGAAGAATGGGAGAGGGAAATAAGGAAAAGTTATTCCTTTACCCTGACTGAAGTTACACTTTAGCGTGAGATGGAGGAAAAACTATTTACTAATAGGGCTTACCAGTTTACTTTTCAATCAAGTCTTATGTTTTGTGCTGAAAGTTGCCTTAGGGCGGACTTTGTATTATCTAACCTCTTGAGCTAAATTACCTTAGGGCTGGCTTTGTATTATCTAAGAGTGACCAGAAAATTCCTGGTCAGGGGCAGAAGAGAATAATCTCAGTGAATACATTTTAAAGAGATTCTGGGAATTGAAAAATAAAGATGGCTTATAATGAACCCTATGAACCTTGCTTTTTGTAAGAGCCAGATAGAGGTTGTGACAGTATGTGTCTAATGAAAATGGTATTTTCCTCCTCAGTCCACCTTAGTTTTTATTTTTCTTCTAATTAAGGTAGTCTCACTAGCCTGGCAAACATGGAAAAACTCCATCTCTACTAAAAATACAAAAATTAGCTGGGCATGGTGGCATACACCTGTAATCCCAACTACTTGGGAGGCTGAGGTAGAAGAATTGCTTCAACCAGGGAGGCAGAGGTTGCAGTGAGCCGAGGTTGTGCCACTGGACTCCAACCTGGGTGACAGAGTGAGATTCCGTCTTCCAAAAAAATAAATAAATAAAATTTAAAAAATAGTCTCAACCTACTCAAGATATTTCTTTGATATATAAGTTAGTGATTTTCTTTATGTGTGGTCAGGAGAAGAAGACTGGGATGTGTGTGGAGAACACTTTCATAGTTTATGGCTTCCAAAATTGAAGATGGTAAAGGTGATCAGGAGGCTGATTTTAGAGCTCCTCCACTAAGAAGTCGATTGTTTCATGGCTGAAATTGCTCACCTGTAGTCACGTTCCCTCTTGTTGGGCAATTTACTACCTTGATATTTAAATTAAAAGTTCTATATCAAAAATAGAGCTTTTTAAAAAATATTAATCTCATACATCTATCATTATGAAACCAGTATAGTTTTGTGATTCTTTCTTTAAAATAATTATGTTCTAGGAGATAATGCATACATTCTTTAGGCTTCAAAAGGACCTTGGAAGGCAGGTGATTTGCTAGTAATGTATTTGCATGATTTTGGTTTAACAATTAACAATTAAATTTTATCATCTCCAAGGCTACTATATCACAGAAGCTATGGACCATTTCTCCAAAATGCAGCCTATCTTCTTTCTTTCCATCAGGTGAAATCTCTCTATTCCATCCTTAACTCCAAACCAAGGCACTGACACTTTTTGGTACTGATGGAAGGATATTCCCTTCACTTAATTCCTTGGTTGCTTACATCCTGTTGTATATAAGACAGTCTACCAGGAAATCACTTCTATATCATGGGCTCCCAATCCAAAGAATCCAAAGGATGGTTTCCAAACTTCAGAATCCCTCTAAAATGACCAATTCCATTTGAAATTCAACTACATGATTTCTGAAAATGATCAAGTCCACAAGTTCATCCTGAATACCAAAGTATCTAGTTACCTTTTCATCAGTGTTTATTTGAAGAAATACAAAATATGATACAATTATGAAACTAAAATAAACCATCACAAGTACATGGCCTAAGATTTCTTTGCATTGTAGTAAAGTATCTTTGCGTAGTAAATGACTGAATGATCTTGCTACTTTCAAAGACAAACATCAGAAAGAACAAAGAAAGCAAAAGTATAAATCTCAAAGTCAAGACTGAAATCATTGATCCCTATGACTGGTTTGAAGCTTGAGTGTTAGGGCTGGCTCAGCCCCAAACTGGCTGAGTGGTTTAGCACTCCCTTCAACCTCATCCCCATTTGCACCAGGGGATCTTTTAAAATGTAAATCATATTGTATCACTGTTCTGTAATGGCCTCCCATCACACATGGAATAAAATCACAACTCCTGATTGGCATATGTCTCTACAGGAGGTGATCGAGCCCTATCTCAGGAACCTCATCTCCTACCAACCTCTGCCTCCCTTTTTCTCTTATAGATACATGGGCAAGCCTACCAATCCTCAGGCAGCCTGAGCCTATCCATGCCAGGTGACCTCTGTAAATGTCATTTCTTCTTCCTGGAATATTTTACCCCCAAACTTTTGCATGGTTCATTCCCTCTTCTTTCAGGACTCAGCTCCTGAGAAACATATATATATATATATATATTTTTTTTTAAGGAGTTTCTAAAACATCCCTGAACCCTTGTGCTTCCATTTTCGTCCCAGAATTTATAAACAAACAAGTGATGGTATTTACTGTCTTTTCTCATTAGAATATAAAAGTCATGAAAATAGTGACTTTGTTTCCACACTATAGCATTCTCTTGTATCTAGAATCAGGTCAGGCATAGCAGGTACTCATTAAATGTCAAAGGAAAATAAAAAGAAATGCCTTCTTTTTTCACTGCCACTCCTCACCCCACTACACAAAACTATTAGTTGTAAAACCCGTAAAAGGGAAAAGGCCTGTGCATTTGTGTGTGCCTTAGGAATCTGGGAGACAGCGAAGCTATGTGACTCTCCAGGGTAGTTTCATTGGGGAAGAGGTCTAGAAAGGGATAGAGTTCTTTTAAAGAGAAAACAGGCTTCGTCTCTAGAGCTTACAAAAAAGAGGACAAAGACTGTGGGGGAGCCAAGTCGAGGTCCAAGACAAAGCCCAGAGGACCTAACTGCAGAAAGCTTCCTGTGGTTCACAGTTGTCCTTTGAAATTCCAAGAGGAAAAGAGGGGCATTTGAGGCAATGTCCTTTCTATGTCCTAGGAAACAGGGAAGCTTTACAATGCATATGGAATATTCTCTGCAGCCCTGGCAGACATCCTGCCTTGGGAATGACTTTCTTACTTAAGCCAAAGACCTTGAAATGGAGACCTGATGTGTAAATATGTGCAAATGTTGAACTAAATTTATCCCATAAAATTTTTAGGAAACAACCTTGCCATGGATACAAGCTGTGGAATACATTATCTGCTGGGGTTAACAGGGTTTCCTTCAGCAGAAATAAATAAATTAAGAGGAAGCACTGAAGGGTTGACTACTCCAGATTTGTCTTTAATAACATTCCATTAAAAATGACGGAAAGGCACAGCTCTCACAGCAATTCAGGCTCAGAGTGATGCTGTTCTCTTTCAGGCTCGTGTCCTCAGATGAGGCTTCTGTGGTTTTAATCACTTCTCTTCCTCTAACTCACCCTCCTCCAGCTTTTTTTTTCCTTTCATTTTTTTGGTCTGTCTTTCCATCTATCTGACTATGGCTCATTTGCCTTGATTAGCAGAGGAGCTGGTATCACATTTTTCAATAAGAACTAGTGATTTTTAAACTATTTAGATCAGAAGTTACATAAATCATCTGTACCATGCGAAAACAGAGGCTGGTGATAAAAAATTATGTTTAGCATCTAACTAGTTTTTATCAGAAGAGCGTATTATTAAATATTAATGCCATAGACCTTTTCTCGTTCTGCACTGCCTACCTCTGATACCATGTGTATTATCTCTCAAGTTAAAAAAATAAAAGGTAACTAGGGCCTAAAAGGTCTATGGAAAGGACACTGCCATCACCAGCTGTGACTCCCTCATCCCTTTCTATCTACAACTACCTAGAGATAAAATGGTATATTCCTCTCCTGTCTCTCACTGCTTGCCTTGTAATAGCCACTTAGAGATAATAGCAAGAATTGCATGAAGTTGGTAGTGCTTTCTTGGAAGGTTTATGTGTAATTTTTTAAAAGTTAACTCTTTATGACTTGGCGATGTGTGTGCATGTATCTCTATATGTGTGTGTATATGTATATGGAGGATAGTGTGTCACATGTAGAGAGAGTCATAAATCCATATTTACAGCTAACATGTTGGTGTGGTTTTGCATTATGGAGATCAGGTTAAAACTGCTTAGCACTCCTCTATGATTTTCTCACCTACAGCTCTCACAACATGACCCTGTAATATGAGAAGAGGCACTCCCAAGCATGAAGATTTAATTTGCAATCCACACAAATCCCTCTGTCCAAGTGGGTTGAGGGCATAATAATCAGGCTCTCATACAGTAATGATGAGCTTGTGTGCATTTGGAAGAGCAGCTGCCTGTAAAATGTTTATTCCTTTCTGTGTGTATTAAATCTGGCTCTATCACTTACTACAGCTTGGTGGATTTAACATTTCCTAAGACAAAAAGGTAAAGAGTAAAATATTAATAATTATGCAAGTAAAATCCACTAGAAGAACAAACCCGAAAAAATAAATGTAGAAAAGGGTTGTTAAAATATTCTTCCTTATCTGATGGAAAAGATAGAAACAGAAATAAATAGCCATTTATCTAACTTTACCATCCTCATCACCAGCAAATCCCAAAGTCCCACCTCCAGTTCGATCACTCTGTGCTCCAATCATTGACCTCACAATGTAGACTTCTCTGTCTGCTCTTATAGAGCTGTTAGTTTGCCCTCAACAAGAAGTGTTAATGGGCAGCCTCCCTAGCTACTGCATAAGCCTCAGACTTTATATAATTCCAAACCAGCTTGCTTAGACTCAGGAAGCATATTTCCTCTCCATTTCTGTGAAATTTGACCTTGAAAGAGGACAGAGTGATGCCTCCATAGAAGAGAGGCAAAAAGATTTTTAAAAAGTAAGATACTATGACCGTGTCAAAGAAGGCAGGTATGTTTGCTTTCCTTGTTTTAGAGTGAAGGAGGTAGAGCCTATGATTCTGGTGTCTTCAGTGTTTTGTTTATACTAGATGGAAGGAATGAGGACAAGAGTAAGAACAAATGCAAACAAAGGCACACGGAGGTGGCACTCATGCTCTCTTTGGAGTAGATGTAAACTGCCCTTGAGTGCCATCCCTGTCTTCCTGCCCATTCACATCTGCTGCTGCTTCTGTTTTCCTCTCTGAATGGATTCTCAAAGAAAAGACAGATGAAAGGAGGTATAGTTAATTGTGGGCAACACAAAACAGTTGTTAGAGAAATGGCAGAACCGCCATTTAGCCAGTACCTGCTCCCCCATTATGACCATTACAAGCAATGGATTAAAATGTGTGTTTATTGCTTCACATATGGTTACTTTTACATTGTTGATTCTTCACTGGGGACCCGTAGAGTGAAGGTCAGTGAAACTTCTCAGCTTTAAACTTTAAAAAGCCAGTTTAAAACTTCACTCCATTTATGCCATTCTCTCCCTCACAAAGTCAGAAGGTTTCCTGTGATGAGGTCCTGAAAATACAGAGAGTTTCAATTTGCTAACTTCCTCAAACATGCGGTATCTAAATTTTTTCCAAGCCACTTTGATCTCCTGAGTTTTCAGCAAAGCAGTGTTCATTTTCCTGGGATAGGCAGTGAGAATTTCTTTTGCTACCAAATCACCTGGTAGAATGTTTTTCATAAAGGGATCTCAAACAATAGCTAGACTCTTCCAAAACTGTCTTAGTATTTATTGAGATATTTCAATACCAAAAAGAGATAAACAGTATGCCAATTCATTTGAGAATAAATGCTCAATTTTTTATGTGTTTAAACCATTTCACACATAGTAAAACCAGATCTGTGCTTTCCCAGTTTTAAATTCCATGAGTTTACTAGGTTGGCTTTAAAGAATTTATTTTAAAATACAATGCACACTTAGAGATGAAAACTGAATTCATAGAACCATGAGTTTTGTTAATTTATCTATTTTATAAAATTTAATGAGAGAAACAACCAGTAGCATGTATAGCAATCAGAGAAAGCCTAACACCAAAGAAAACATATCAATTTATAAAAGAAAGGAGTAAATCAAGACCGGTATGTCCCTGAGATATAAATAAGCAAGTCTCAAAAACTGAAGGTAGGGGCTTTAATTGTCAAACATTTGAAAACCGCTACACATTTTATTTTTTTAGATATTCACAGTGTACCACAACACATGAAAGGCTCTGGAAAATCCTGTTTTCCTAAAACCTGTTTAATTTGCTTAATTTGTTTAAACAGCAATTTCTACCTGTATTTAACTTAGAACAGATTTTTTTATCTAGAAAACAGAATATCCACTAACATTTACAGCATGCCTTAGTTTGTCATAGGAAATTTAGGCAAATGTTTGGTTAGGTCAATAGCCAAATGATGCTGCAAAGGCTGCTGAGGACCCACTGACTTTGCAATCAATTTCCCATACCTTTCTACTCTGTTCCTTTTAATATATGCCACTTCCTAACTACAGGCCCAGAAAACTCTTCCATTTGACCTTCTGTAAAGTCAGAGTGCCTCAGTGGTAAGATCCTATAAGTGAAATACATCATTCAATAATCACTTGGTAGCACATTTAAATGGAAATTTTAGTTCACTGTCCTAGCACAAACCCACTTATTAAGTTTTTAATTATCAAATTGGCAATATTAAAAATTAACTCAATATGCTTATCAGTTTGCTACAAAGAAGAGAGTCACTCATGCTATCTTAGGAAAAGAGGATTTATTGTAAAGACATGCATAGCCTGAAGCTAAACCTGGATTAAAAAGCTATCACAGTACAAAGCAGCTGTATGAACTAGTTATTTGCCTCATCTCTTTTTCTCTTTGGATTTCTTCCATTTTCTCTTTTCATTACTTGCTGGCTTAACCTCTTATATTTCCTAGGATAAATACCAGAAACAACTACTCTAATTTATTAGTAAATCATTAATTGCCCTATTGTGTAGTATTTTTTGTATCAATCTGATGAACTCTAGAATGGCACCTTTGAGTGGATATACAACTCTTTCATTTAGTCAAAAAGATCTCTAATTCAAGTAGCCTATGGTGACTTTCAAAAAAGGGAATTGGGGTGGTAGTATTTTAGTTTCTAGGAGACATGATAGGTGGTAGTTTCAATGTCTCATCCCTGCACACTGTCCCTTGTTACACTGACACAGGGAAAATAAAAAATTTCACTACTTGTGTTATACCGCATTGAAAAATAAGTGGATATTAAAAATTAAAATCTGTAAGTTGAAGAATTTCCTCCCTATCTTCCCCACTACATATGTAAAATTATCTAGACATAAAAATACTTTTGGCCGGGTACGGTGGCTCACGCCTATAATCCCAGCACTTTGGGAGGCTGAGGCGGGTGGATCATGAGGTCAGGAGTTCGAGACCAACCTGACCAACATAGTGAAACTCCATCTCTATTAAAAATACAAAAATCAGCCAGGTATGAGAGCACATGCCTATAATCCCAGCTACTCAGGAGGCTGAGGCAGGAGAATTGCTTGAACCCAGGAGGCGGACGTTGCAGTGAGCCAAGATTGCACCATTACACTCAAGTCTGGATGACAGAGCAAGATTCTATCAAAAAAAGAAAATGAAATGCCTAGTGGTCTTGATGCCTCTAACCTCTCCTTGATATAATTGGCCCTTCTGTCTGCTACTACATTAATCTAATTGATAATGGTTAAAACAAGCCAATGTTCTTTTAAAAAAATCTCCAGTATCTCTTCTTGAACATATGGTCCTATTCAAACTCTGAAATTTCACTGAAGATGCTTCATATCCTAACTCTGAACTATGTCTCTAAGTCTATGCACCCCTTGTGTCCAACAAGGAACTGTTAATCTTTGCAATGGTTGCTAAGGACACCAGTCAAATTATCACATTTATGTCTTTTCTCAAGTCATTATCTGTACTGGGTATGTTCCTCTTTGTCTCCTTACCCTAATCTAACCTACTTACTCCGCTGAATATATATGCTCCAAATTATAAATCTGTGCCCTTCTAATTAGGGTTCTCATATTTGGATAGGTGAATTGGAAGCAAAATTGAAGAGAAGACAACAGCCAGCTTCGATTTTCTGGGGGTATAACTAGGTGTTTCAGGACTCTGCCATATGGTTTGGCCATATGGACAGACTATGTCGAATTTGACCAAAAGCACTGGCCTAGAAGTCATGAGATCTGGGCTCTAATCCCAGATATGCTACTAACAAACTATTTAACCTTGGGCAAGACACTTAACCTCCTTGGGTTTCAGTATCTTCATCTGCAAAATAAGTGCTTTGGCCTAGATGATACCAGGAATGTTTTCAGTTTCTCACATTCTATGAGACTGGGATAGATGCTTCGTTCTAATTATTAGTTGGCTGCAACTGGTTTGCTACAGATAACATTAGATTGGGAAATGACCTGAGTTAAAATAGGGGGTAGGGATCTATCCAAACTTTCACTTCAGATATATAAGCAAGCTTTGATGGTTTCTTTCTTTCCTTCCTTATGGCCCAGGCGATTCTGATGCCACATTGTTATTTCCCACACTCATCATGGCTTTAGATAGACTCTAAGGTACTTGAAACATTGGCAGTGACCACCATTTGTAAAACAGACACATTCATTTTCAGGTCACACTTTAGTAGTTACATTAATCTAAAGGTTTTTTATGTTTTTTGTTTTTTCTTTTTTGGAAAAATAATCCTTAGTTCACATCCAGAAGTACCCAGCAGAGCTCCTGTTTTTATACAGAAATCTGCCAGGTAACAACTGTTTGGACTTTTGATCTTTATCTCTCTTCTTATTTTCTTCTTCATTACTACAAATTCCCCAAGCATTCAGATCATCAATCTGAATTGCCACTCAGCAATCATCAATGTAAAAGGGTACCACTTGCAAAGATGTGCAGGAGACACTATTTTCTGACCTGACCTGAAGAGCAGTGAGTTAATTTAAACTTTATCTTTGGTAATCTCCCCTACTTCTTTTATTTATTTCATTTCTCCGGTTTAGATGGAATGTGAATTTTGTAATTAAATACAAGTAGGAAATAATATGACACTGACAAGGCTCCTAATCTCCTCAAGATATTAATAGTCAGTGCATCAAGTCAACTCATCTTTAATCCTGGGTCTCACTATGCAAAAATAGCACATAAGGATGAAAAGAAGATGATTCCAACCATAAGTCCTCAAATGGTGATTACAGGACAAAAACTGTGTGGATCTGATGTAAATAAACCAATAATATAAATAAAAGCCATTGTATAAATGTGTGGTGCTTATCTCAGAGGGTAAGAAAAACTCCTACTAAGGAACAGAAAATCAGTTTTCTACTCTGAACTCAGCCATTATTTAACTGTAAAATCTTGAGCAAATGCACTCAGTGAAATTTGAGTTTATAATTTGTAGCAAGCTTTACAAATGTACGATTTTGTTCACAGATCTTTTGTTCAACTCAGTGTACTTGATCTGGCCTCCTGACTAGTAATCCACAGTATCAAAATTAGCACTAAAAAATGACTTCACAAATGATTTTGTTTCCCACCTTCATTTTCCATGGAAGATAACTGAAGCTCACAAGGTCAAATGGTTTGCTCACATAGTTTCTCTGTTGTCCTCAAAGTATTCACTCACAACACTGTGAACCTAAGGACATGTTAGGGTAAAACCCAGAATAATATGAATGTAAAATAAACCAAAGGCTATCACATTAACCTTTTTTAGTCCATATCCTGTGGGAGGGTTACCTCTTGAAACCTTTTGGGTCAACCTTAACAAAAGGAAGCAGAAACGATTTCTTACTCTACTTTCTTTCCATGTCATGAATGAACATCAGCCCAAAGATGTTCATTTTAATACCCTCACCCTCTCATACATACCATCATTTTTTTCAGAGTAATCACGTTTGGCTTTTTTCCCTGTGAGATTAGAACATCTCTTCTGGATGTCCACTGTTACAGGCTCTGCTAACAAGGGGATTTCTATTTCAAAGGTCTTAATACTCAGTACTAAATCCAGATTGTATGCACACCAGGGAACTTTAACAAGGATGTATCTAATATCCATATATGGATATCCCTTCATTTTGAATTCTAATGGTGGGCATCAGCTGTCCTGAAGATTGTCCCCCAAAAGGAATGATAATTATGCTTTATTTTCTATTTTTATTAAGGTGAGAAACAAAGTAGAGAGACAGGCAGAAATTCCAATTGTTCTTAACTTACAAGATGGGGGTTAAGAAATATTATATATGATTCATAGCACAAAAAAAATGAAGGTTTGAATTTGGTCACAAACAGTTCATACAGACGTGAGTAGTAAAATAATTGAGAAAAAATTTATTATCACATTGATAACATCTCATTAGGAAAATGAGAGCATAGTTTGAATAAGCAAAGTTGTTATCTATAATAACATGAAATCAATAGATAATATCTAAAGTTAATAAATATATAGGCATCAGCATAAGCATTATAGTGAGATATATGTAGTTATTCAGCATAATAATTAAACCAGAACTGAAACTGTTAAAAGTGGGAAGTAAGATTCTGAGGAGGGGGTAAAGCAGAAATTGTTCTATACTTTGATGATTTTAGTTACATGCAGTATTGTTTTGAATGCACAAATACTAAAAATGCACTCTTTTCTCTTTCAGGTGACCTACAACATAATGATACAGTATACATATATAATATATGTATATACTATATGCTACATGTATGAGGACAGCTATGTGTTCTCATTATATGTTGGTCATTTACGTCACTGGTTGTTTGATTCTTTAGCTGAAAGGATGAATAAATGAATAATTGAATACATGATAGAATGCATAATAATGATGATCATCAGCATTCTCAATCTACACATCCCCCTTACATGCCCCTATTAACACTAGGGTGTAAGAACCCAGACCCATAGTAGATAGCTGAGGTACAACTACTTGACATTGAACACTGGCAACAATCAGTCCACACAGTGGATTATTCACATGAAGATTATCAACTATTAATGGTTGAATTTCATAAAATAGGCTAGAAGGACAATGTTTGAAAAATAATATTTCTATGCAATTTGGGGTCTTGATTTTACTATAATTATTCCAAATGTTGACTACTGAGTCTTACTACAGTTTACTAAAGGATTTGAATGTTCTAAGATTCAGAAATAAGGAGAACAACAAATAATCACCTCTATTTCAGAAAAGCATTTTATATAAAATGAATAAAAGCATATGAAAATCAATCCAAAATAAAAAGAAATTCTTTAACAGACTCTCATAATAAAGATTTTTTTTTTGGTTACCATAGCAGCAGTGATTTTTAAATACTATTCATACAGATTTCAGCATTATAGTAATCAGTGTTTCCTATTGTGCCTCAAAGTATTAAAAGTAACACACAATGTTACAAGCTTAGATTGCCATTTAAATTTAAATATTAAGGAATGTTATGAATCTAAAATTAATTGATATGTTCTGTGGATAATATCTGACGTGGGATATTATAAGGGAAGCCATTTCACCATTGACATCCAAATAACATAGGTAACCTGCATTTAACTTTCAAACCTGCTGTGATTAGCATGGGGGATAGTGAGGGAGGGGACAGAGTATGTAAAATTCAATTTGTCACCAACTGAACTTACAGCATTTGTACGGACTGCAGGCCAGATCAGAGGAGTTATAGCAACTGCACAGTTCTTCTTACAATCTTTTCCCAAAGTTCAATTACAACTCATTATCAAGAGAGCAAGAAATAAAAAACTAATAGAACTGACTTTATCTTTTGGCTGTAGGGTGTATAAGAATGCCCCTGTATGGAACACAAAAGATTGATGAAATACTAAAAGAAAGAAGATGATAAAATAGGACATGAAAATCATATCTTAATAGCTAAAAGAAAAGGAAAAAGTTGCCCAAATTGACATTGTGCATTTATCCTACTCTAGGGGAATCATACATCTGGCCAACACTAAAGGAATTTTAAAATTCTGAATAAAAGTAAGGCTGAGGGGAGCCTCTTTTTGCTGACTTCTATTTTCCATCTGGAAGAACTTCCAGAACAGTAATACCTTGACCTTATGACTCTCCAAGATTGGGTTATTTCAGTATCAGGTGACATTCGTGGATCCACATTTCCTGACTGGCTAGAGCTAATCTATTTAAAATTTGCAATCTACAAGAATTTATTTTTTTCTTCATCTTGAACACCATAAAGCTATAATTCTAGGTAAGTGTCCACATTCTATAGATTTAAACTTTCTATTATGTGGTCAGTCCCAAGGTCTAGACACCAGGAACAGAGGGAACTAGGGGGAGATAGAGGGCACAGAAAGTGTTAGCATGTCCTTCTAGTCACAGTTCTATACCTCTATTCTTTAGTTGTCCTTATTGCTAATACTTAAATCACCATCTCATCATATCACATGAGACACAGGAGATACTTGTCTTCTACGTCTTGTGTCTTAATTGGATTAGAATTTAGAAGGGTAACAAAAGGTATCATGTATTGACCCTCCATGTCCCAGAAAGGAATCTTCTACAACAATTTTGATATGTAAATAGATGCATAAATGAGATACCATGTGAGAAAACATAATAAACTCCCACAGTTCAGATATCAGATTAAAAAGGGGACTAGAGTATTATTTATGCCTTTAAAATAGTACATTAGGAAATGTATGTACTTGCTTGTATAAATGTGGATGAAACATTAAAATCTAGGTTATAATAAAACACTCATTCCCGCTAAGTTTACAAGTCTATGTCTGTGTATGCTGGAAGAACTGAAACACTTTGAGTATGAAGTTGGTCACCATAACCAAATCATATATGGAAAAATCAAATGAATTTCTAGAGCCTGAAGTGAACAGCTATTGTAGTAGCTCTCTACTTTATTAGCTAGTTCTCTCCTAGTCTTTGATACTTTGAGTGTAAACAAGATTTCCTTCTTAACTATATTGAACCAGACAAGGCTGCTATATTTTCTGGATAATTTAAACCCTAAAGGCTTTATTCTACTATAAAAATATTCTACAAACAACCCCCACTGAAAGGGATTTGGTAAGAGCAGCCCAGAACTATACTGTTTTACTACAGCAATATTTGCTTTGTTCAAGCAAGGCCGTGTCCACAGAGTTCTTCAGATGTCAGGCTTGTACCAGAATAAGGATTTATCCATAAGACACCCATAAAGGTCTACTGAGGTTCTATTCCTACAGGTAATACATTATACCCAGAATTGTGGGACATTCAAATCTGAAAACATAACTCTTATGCCATGGAGGACCTTGGAATCTACAACCATGAAAGAACATGGAAAAATAGTCCAGATTTTTTATTTTAAATAAACAAGAAGGCAGTCCTGTGTAATTTAAATGACAAGCCCTAGATCATAGTTTTAGGGGCTGACCTAAATTGAAAACAACATGTTCTGAATGCTCTCATAGGATTTTTTACCTCGTTATCTGTTGACTATCTTGGCAGAGGTAAAAAGTATACCAAGAAAGATGTCAGGACTCTCAGCATCAGGGACTGTGCTCTTTCTTAATTTTCTGTAGCATCTACAAACAAAACAAAATGTTGTAGCAGGGTTTCTTGTGAATCCCAGTGAAAGAACTGAATCCTGAATTTGAATTGAAAACAGGTGAGAGAGAGATTAGCTATATAGATAGAAGATGTAGAGGTGAAGGAAACTAAGAAAATAAATCCATGGGAATTATTAGCAATCTTCAAAAGGGGTCACTGAAATCTTGGAGAGACCATTGAACTCTTTCAGGATTGGATATTATTAGGGTGGTCAAATAAATTCACCCTAGATTACAAAGGATAGTGAGATCCCTAGCTGACATTAGAGGTATGACATAACATTGTCTTCTAAAGAAAATACTGTATGATTATTTAAAAACATAAACTTTCTTAGATACATGAAACCTTCATGTTTTTCCTTTGGGGACAAAATGGCAATTTTTCTTGTATTGGTGATAATATACAATATGATATTTTCTATTGACATACTGTACCTAAAATCTAAGTGCCAAGTTTGGGGTTGAATATATGCCATCCTACATTTCAATCCATTTACCTTATTTTTGTCAGTCTTATCCCAGAAATGTCTTTCTGGATAGATTGAGGAAAACAAAACAAAGCATGAGATTATTTTAAGACATACTAAATTGATAAAAGTCAACTAACTTCTCTGTACATTGGTTTATTTGTATGTAATAAAAATAAAATAGGTGAAAATTATTTTTTAGGAAATATACATCCTTTGCACTAACAGGATGAGTGAAAAAAACACGGCATTTTAGTTTTGCTCATGTTTTCTAATTTTATCTTCATTATATTTCTTCAGTGATACCCTATTGACCAACACCCTTTCTCCTCTTCCAGAATCTGCTAATTCTGTAGTCATATTAGTTTTCCGGCTTCTTGGCTCTATCTCCTTTACTTCCTTATATGTGGCATCTCTGGCAGCCAAATAATCTTCCAAAAGGCATGCTTCTTCAACAATTCCTCAACGTATGTTCTGTTTCTCTTTATCATTCATCTAGGTGTCTATCTATAAATCCATCTAGCTATTCATTGTGCTTTTGTTGCAGACACAGACACAGAAAATGTAATACAACAATTGACTTACTATCTCTTAGAAGCTAAAGAAACCTTCTGTCTAATTTTTCTCTTCTGGTTCCAACAGAAATCCCTGCAGAGCCACGGACAGAAGGAAGAGACCCTCCTTCTGTTTCTCTCTCTAGTCTTCTGCCCAAACTCATGCCCAGTTTTAGCAAATAAATCATGGACTTAAACCCAGCAGCTTTATGTTCGCTGGCTCCAACATGTCCGAATGCATTTGAGAGATGTGTGTGTTCAGACGGGGAAAAAAAAAACTGGGAGTTAGGAGGCTTTTCTCTGATTTCTGGAGTTTGCTGGAGGAGGGGAAAGCACAGAGATACAAAGGATCTTGGGCAATATTGTTCAGTGGAAAATGTGTTTCTGCACTCTCTTCTCAATCTATAAAGATGTAGCCATTAATCTGTGGCACAGGGAGAAAAATAGCTCCATAAAATTATTTCCTTATCTATCAATGTATGTTATATATGTTTTGAGAATGAATTTCAAGGCACAGTCTCACTTTATTTTCTATTCTTTTTCATGTTAGAGACAGAAATAATTTTCAAGTTGGGCTTAATTAAGCATTTACAATTTTTGAATTCACATGAGCCTGTCTAGAGTTACTGGTTTATTTCCCAGTATATTTAGAGTATTTGCTCCTGTGCCAGGTCCTTATGGCAAGGAGCAGGAACAGACACAATCTATCTTTGTAGAGGTTTTCAAAATTGAGCAATATATACCCTTACATATGGGTATTTGCCAACCACTTAAGGACTTATGAAGAAGGGGGATGTGGAGAGTGGGAAAGAGAATGGAACCAAAATGTTAAAAAGAATATTTTTAGCCAGCAGAAATGATAGAGTAATGCAGCCTTATGCAAATGTCTCTGAGCATGAAGTCTTTTTAAGTAACCAGCTGAAAGTTGTTTTTTGTTTTCACCATTTAAGTATTCTGCCCTTTCAATGTTCCTAGAAAATGGGCCGGGCGCAGTGGCTCATGCCTGTAATCCCAACACTTTGGGAGGCCGAGGCAGGTGGATCAGGGTCAGGAGTTTGAGACCAGCCTGACCAATACAGTGAAACCTTCTCTCTACTAAAAATACAAAAATTAGCTGGGCGTGGTGGCACACGCCTGTAATCCCAGATACTCAGGAGGCTGAGGCAAGAGAATTGCCCGAACCTGGGAGGTGGAGGTTTCAGTGAGCCAAGATCGTGCCACTGCACTCCAGCCTGGGCGACAGAGTGAGACTTCGTCTCAAAAAAAAAAAAAAGAAAGAAAGAAAGAAAGAAAATGATCGCCCACAAGACCTGGAACTGGCAAATTGGGAGAAGCAGAAACAAAATGACTGAATTCTAAAACAGCTGTGGGTAGGGAAAGGATCACTATTGACATGCTAAAAGGTCACTGCTGTATAATCTCTGACAGGTAGAGCCTAAAGGAGACACAGTCCCACATACTGGAAATAGGACTGATGGAGAGCAAATTCTTAGCAAATATTATGAAAACACTGTCAAAGGATTCTGCAGAACCACACAGGACCATGGTCACTCTTTCAGTATCCACTGACTGAGAAAGTACACAATGTCAAAAAGTCACTATGCATTCCAAAATATTTTTAATTAATTTGAATTGTGTTCGTTGTACAATGTACTAACATTGGGAATAATAGCAATACAAATATTAACTGGGCTTGCTTTTTATTCTACATACAGAAGTTTCTGGGTATCTAGATGGTTTTGAGACTTTGAAATATTTCACTGGTTTCAGAATCACCAGACCATTAGACCACATCAGCACTGGACACAGCTAAAGGGCAGAGATTCAGAGATCCCCAACTGTGACTAGTTGTGCAGGAAGCATGCAGAATGATGAGACACCTGCAGCTCAGAAAAGAAACAAATTGTCTATAGGGAAGTCCAGTCTTGCTCTGGAAAGGCCCAGAAAGACAAGACCCGTAGCATATCTCAGGAAACTAAAAGCCTGTGGGGAAACCAACAGCTTGCTGCAACCACAGCCACAAGTCAGGTAAGCACTCAGCCTGACAGCTCAGGAAAATGACCTACTTCTTGCCGACTCAGACAAAAAAGCTTCACTTAGGCCTAGGGAAAGTGTCTCTAATAAGGCCATCTGTTAACCGTGTCGCCTGAGTTCCTCTCAGCAATTCCTCAATTCCCGAAGCCAGACATTAAGGCAGCAGAGACTGAGTAAAATGAAGCTGTTGGGCTCAGTAAACATTACTGAGCTCCATGAGGGAACACGGTCCCATTATTTAGGTTCCCATGTCCAAGGCACATTTTGATCACATTCATTTAGCAGAGGTGAAGGAAGAAAGCACACTGGCTGTGCAGCAGCAATGTGCCGGATCCCTTTGCTCAGGCAAAGTCATCATAGAAAGCAGAAAATAAAAGCTTGGCCACAGTTCCCAAGGGTTTAAACCTGGGTACACAGAACATAATAAACCACACAATCTAGGAAGAAGGCATTGGGCAAATGTTCAGAGGCCTTATTGACAATGGGCTCACTCTCCTGCTAACTTGATTTGTAACACATCAAATCACTGAAACCAGGGTTCCCCAGCCGCATACTTGTCTGTGCCTTGTGAGGAACCCAGTTGCACAGCAGGAGGTAAGGAGCAGGCCTGAGTTCTGCCTCCTGGCAGATCAGCAGCAGTATTAGATCCCCACAGGAATGTGAACCCTATTGTCAACGGCATGTGTGAGGATCTAGGTTGCACATTCCTTATGAGAATCTAATACCTGATGCTATGAGAACCTAATACCTGATGATCTGCGGTTTCATCTCAAAACCATCCCCCCACCCCAATTTGTGGAAAAATTGCCTTCTGTAAAACCAGTCCCTGGTGACAAAAAGTTCAGGGATGGCTGACTTAAATTTCTAGCAATGATCTGTCAAGTCTCTTTATCTCATCACATAAGTCGGCATGCAATATTCATGAAAGACCAATCCAGCTTCTGAAAACAAAATGCTCATTTTGGGGAAATGACTTAATTCTTCCAAGTAATTTCTGTCCCTCTTAATAAAAAATAAAAAATAAATATAATAAATTTTTTAAATATGTGATTATTCAGTCTCAGATTATTGTACCTTAAAATTTTAAAAAGCTAATATATTGAGTACATTTTTCAAATATTTGGGGAATTAAAATAACATCTTTAATAGTTGGAAATGAAAAGGAAGAAAGAAAAATTGATATCACCTATAACCAGGATCATTTTAGTCTAAATGTGTTAATGGAAATGAAAATTCAAAAACAGAAATATGCAATAAAAAGCTACACCCATATGTCTGACCTAAAGTATTTTACCAAGGCTGAAGAGTAGCTCATTAAATTACTTGTAGGCTATAGCTGAAAATATGACCCTTTGACAACCAAATTTATTGTTAATACAATTGACACGGAATTTGGAGACAGATTAATTCAACACTCTGTACCTGACATCCAAAAAGAAAACAAACAAAAATAAATAAAATGAAATCAGCAATGAAAACTTAGAACACTTATAATCAGGGAAGATGATAGAAGATTGTGTCAATAACATGTTTTAATGTTCTTTATGTGAAAAACAGGTAGACTGTCTGCTGATTTCCAAGACTATACATCTTTCCCAAAACAGTTTCTGGAGAAAGCTGTCCACCCTGAAGGGAGTAGGAGATATTTTCAATAATGGCCTAAAATGTATGCATCTCATTGGATTGAGTCACTGGAGATATAACTGGGCCCCATTTCTTATGCATATATTCATGGTAAAATGTATTCCTGCCAAACCATGGGAAATTAAGGCTTCAGAAGGTGAATTTAAAAAGTTAGAATAAAAGTATAAAATTTTGATTTTAAAACTTAAAAAGGTAATTTTTTTTCTATAGACAAAACAAGCAAAATATTTTCTTGACACTTATCTATCATGATAGAACTGGCAATCTGATCTTAATTGGTGGGCTTCCCTCCTCCTCAAAGTGAAAGAGTAAACAAAAATGGTTGATTGCAGCTGTGTGGACATGGTAAAAATTCACCCACATTTCCATCACCCAGAGCACCTCTGCTGAGCAAGAATAGGTAGATACTCTAGCTCAGGTCCCTTTTTTGTAACAGACACTGCTCAATGGCTCCAAATATTAAATCAATACTCATTTACTGTAGAGACCATGACAATCTGTCAAGAAGGAAGAAGGTGTTCTGAAATGAAGGCACTGATAATTGTGACCCAATAATGCAATGGAAAAGGTCCACTTGTTACGGTAATCACCAGTGACATTCTAAATAATGTGTTCAGTTCATTTATTACAGCACATTTTTCAGAGAATGTTGCTTTCCAAATAAGCATACCTGGGGTAGACCTAGGCAGGCCCTAGGCAAAATTGTATATAAGTAACTTTTTTCCCTATGACTCACTGCCCCTCTGTAAATATGCTCATTTTACCTGCTTCTCTTTTCATTCCCTAGTCCTAAGCCTTCATTTTCCTAAGCCCCTAAAACGTTGTTTTTCCAACAGTTATTTAAAACGGTAATCACCTCTAAAAACTCCTCTCCCTACAACACAATTTATAGTAAGAACTTCATTCTGCTAACTTTCTAAAACAGGAAGAACAGCACATCAATGATTGATGCATTGTCTGACACATAGGAGGTAGTCCATAACTCTTTGTAGACTGTTGAATAAATATCTTTCACTAAAAATATGAGTAGTATTTGATTTAGTCCAGATGGCTATGATGTTTTATCATGTGTTTGCTTTAGTAAAACATAATAGTCATTCAAACTTGCAGATCTGTTTTCTTTTAAAACCATTCTCCTATAATGCCATTTGTGCATGGAATACAGTAGAAGACAAATAACATGATGTGGAATTAAAAGAATATTGGAATGGATGGATGGTTGGAGGGAGAGCTGATATCACTCAGGGTAAAAGCTGACATTTTAGTAGCACTGATCTCCCAATGTTTCCATTAGGATAATATACAAAATGGGAAGGACTAGTGTATAAGTTAGTCATATACATTTTTGTCAGCCTATAAAATAAAGATATCCCTTTTTAAAATCAGAGAATCTATAATTATAAACTATTTTGACATTTGCCATCAGTGATTCTAAGTTCTAAATTACATATATCCTAAGTGTTTTCGTTTTTATATTTTTTGAACTATAAAATTAATGTGTGCCTAAGAATGCCAAAAAATGAAATAGCAAGAGAAGACCTTCTCAATCTCAGGCAAATGCCTGGCTTCATCTGCAAAGAGGGTAAATAGTAACCCAAATGTCAAGTTGTCTCTGACTTAAATTAAGCAAACGACAGAAGTCTTACTTCCTATAGAAGATATCTGAGAGAAATAAAGATTTTGTAGAAAATTGCCACACATCATTAGAGTTTAGAAATGAATCATTTTGCTTACTTCAGATTACAAACATTAAAGCATGAGACTTTAAAAGGCCTGGCTAACTTGGTGCCAAATACTTGAATGTGTAACTATGGATGCAGAAATTTTGGTATGCAGGCATGACATAAGTAATCTCGAATAATTTTTTCTTTTATTTTTTGGTTTGTAGTTCAGTGTCTAGTATCTCTGAGATGAAAACAAATAAAGCTAGAGAAAAAAGCTATTTTGAGTCTCCTTGAATTTGAAGAGCATTGAGTTATTCCACACTGGTAAAAACTATGTCAACAGATATTCGGCAACATCTCAGTGATTTAGAGCATCTTCATGATCTGAACATGGCCCAGAGTAAGTGCTTGTGAAGTGTACAGAGAGGTTAATCAAAAATGTTACAGTCACTAACCCTGCTAGCGAATAATCAGTACGTGCAGATTGGCACGGGCATACTCGGAGCACAACAGATTTAACAACTGGATACACAGAACAATCTTTTACATGGTATGTGATATTTGTGTTGTTATCCCTTATATCATTGTGAAAAGCAAGTGTGAACTGATGGAAGTGTTAAAGCAGCCAAAAGAACTTGAGGGACAGAATCACTTAAATAGGCTGGGCTAATGCCTAAGGAAGAGTGTGATAAGTGGTCAGAGTAGATATAAAATCTCCCAAGAATCATCCTGAAGAGGTAATAAGTGATTTTCATGTTACTGAATGTGACATGGTTAATGGTATGTATATTCTCTCACTGGCTGGGCTAACTCCACTTGGTCTGCTTACTTGGTAAGATGTTCTCTGCAGTTCAACAAAGATATTAAGCTATTGCTATCCCACATCTTGGGGACCAGTAAGTAAAATTGTGTGCCCTCAAGGAGTTCAGAGTTAATTAGAGGGAAAGCAGACATGAAAAAGATTTAATCCAATATACTTATAATCATAAAAAATGAATAAAATACAGGAATATTATATAGAGAGGCAGAAATATGTAAAGATGTTGGGCTTGGGGTTGAAAGGGAAGCTCATGATCAGGAGGTTTCCCTTAGTAGGCGAAAGCCAGAAAGACATTCAGATATGAAGAAGAAGTTCCAGACAAAGGAAACTACAGGGACAACCTTTTGAAATAACATGGTGGCTATGAGGAAACAAGTGAGCCAGATCTGCTGAAGCTCAAAGTATGAAGGCTGAATGAAGATAAGGATGTGGAGACATGGGAAGGAAACTGAGCAGGGAAGTATGGGTCAGGATGACACATGTATTCATCCCAAATGAAGACAAAAGAAAGGATTTCAAGCAGGTGTGTGGAAAATCAGATGTATATTTGACTTTCCAGAAAGAAAGAGTTCTCTAGCAGCGCTTAGGGAAAATGAATAAAATGAATTTTGGGGTATGGATGACATTAGGAATCCTATCATAATTGCCCCGGTGCCTGCTGGTGTGGACTTAAACTAGGCCATGGTGCTGGTGGCACCTACAGTGAATACACATGTGATGCTAAGTAGACTGAACAGAAATTTATACCAGGATCTTCTTGGTGGGAAAGGTGGAGAACGGAAAGGTGGAAAGCAAAGAACAGAGTTACTTTTCTGCTTCTGAACAATTTCCTCATGTAAGAAAAGGAGGAAAGTCACAAGCTGAGTTAAGGAATACAGAATGAAAAGGGATATAAGTCAAAATACCCTACTAAAGGTGTTTATAAAACTTCCAAATGGTACCAGATATCTAGTGCTAATTATAGCAAATTTGTCTTTTAAAAAGATCAAGAACGGGCATCCTCCTTGTTTGAGAGCATTGCTCCAATGTCTTTCCCTATTCCCAAAGAAATACAAATGAGGATGCATCTTGCACATAATTCTACTATAATTCCCTCATAATATGTCCTACTTATAGTTTATTATAACTGTATTGACGGTTTCATCTTAAGATCAGCTCATTTACACAACCGGGTCAATAAAAGGGAATAGAAATGAGCAAGAGGGCAGCCATAAACATTGTACAGTTCTAAAATCTAGGACTAAAACACTGTATGGTTTATTCTATCCCAACTTAGTTTATCTTGAATAAAGAGGTCCAGAAAAACCCAGATTCTGAGGCAAGAGGCCTTAAACTAAATACTATCTGACTCAAACAAAAACTACCATCTCTAGTCTCATTTTCCATTTCTACCGTAATCCTTCACATCCTTCAGGTTAAAGTATGGGCCACCTCAGAAGAAAAAAAATAGAGAAAGAAAGAGAGAAAATAAATAACAATGATATGAAAGTGCAAACATCAAAACACCTAAAAAATTCTTAATTTTAGAAAAAATGTATTATTTGTGTTAATCACAATTTTACATGCATTTCCAAAATGCACTCATAAAATTTTGTAATAGTAGGTTGAAACACAGATTTATTTAAACTAGACAAGATAATAGGAAAAAAAGACTTTCCAAGAGAAATCTATATTAGAATAGACTGAAGTGTGACACAAATACGAAACTTCTCTCATTCCCCAGTTTGAGATAATCTGAACTTCTTCAGAATAATATTTTATCTCTGTCTCTTGTAATGAAATTATTTCAGTGCTTTTTTTTTTACTATATATTCACTTTTTCTTCAATTGTTTTTCTGAATTTGTACTCTGTGCCCAGTACATTTCTCAGCTTCAATAGGAAGCTAGTATCTCCTATAGAATAAAGTTAATTTGTTTATTCAACAAGTATTGATGAAAGGCTATCACTTACCAAGAATTGTGCTAAACCCTAAAGAAACAATTGTATATGAAAGTAGGTACAGTCTTTGTCCTCAAAAGAGGTTGAAGTTTGAGGTGGGGTGGATGAGTGAAGAAATTAATCTTAAATAGAAGGTAGTACATCCTCCCCACTTTTCATTATAATACGAAGTGAAGGATAAAAGGGTGAATAAAAGTGTATTCAGATTAGAATGTTTAGAGTCAGGCAGTGGAGAATACTCCTGCATGCAAAATTCTGCAAGGGACAGTCATTTACTGAGAGCTGGAAAGAGCAGATGAGAATATTTTATTCATGTCTGTATTCTCGGCAACATGTAACACAATTCTTAGCACATGCCTAGTGCTCCTGAAATTTTGATTATATAGATGGTTTTTAATGAGAATGAAGAAGTGAAGAATTGAATGAAGGATTCTTGCACTTGTACTTAGAGGGCCTGATGCTGGTAAAAAGTTAATGAGGGCTTCAGAAATGTTAGTTCTTTAACTTGAGAGCCATCTCATCCCTGGGCTTAGTGGAATAAATGTCCACACGATTTTGCATCCAGATTCCACAGCTGCAGGGAAAAGAGACGAGTTGGAAAAGAGAACTATAAAACAAAAGTCATAATACACAATAATAGGATCATTGTTTTCTGCATGTCTCTTGTTCTGTTTTCTGAAAGCAGGCACATTTTGAGTGAAAACAGGTTTTATGTCTCAGCAATAAAGGGGTATAACTATAAAAATATATGTCATATCAGCAGGCATGTCTCTAAATAGAATGTTTTACCAAGTTTCCCAAGAGGTGTCTGAGGCCCTTTAAATTATAGGGTATATGAGCTTCCCTGCAGTGCAGCCTTTGAACTACAACTCATTGTCAATCTAAAGTAAGAGTGGGAAATGAACCTTCAGAATGAAGGGTATGTGTTCTTTGCTCAGCATTTTCAGGTTTCTCCCTTAAAATGGATGCCATCACTAAGCAAGAAAAGATATATAATCAGTATGGGTCAAGTGAAGCTTAATAATTTAAATTGCATTCATTTAGGGGAAAAAAAAGTTCACATTTTAACCTAAACTTTCACATTCTCTTTGCCAAATTTAACTTAGGGCAAAGCAATCAAAAGCTGCCTGCAGTCACTTAAATGGACAGAGCACTATAATGAGTAATTTAGAAGAGCAGATAATCCAAAGACCACCTCTATTGGGGTTTGTAATAACATTTTCAGCTGATTTATTTTTAAATTATTTTTAGGTTAATAGTAAAACCAATTTGCAATACTTTAAAATATACTAACTGGGTAGCAGAGGCCTAGAAATATTTAAACCTTCAGATGGAGCCAACTTGGGTTGTTCAACACGCTGGGGATAATTCCCAAATTCCCAAAACAGAGTGCATTTAGTATGTGCTTTTGTTTTCTCTGACTGCTTTTGTTCTTGGTGATAGTACCAGGGAAATCTCATGGTGCTTCCTCCTTTAGATTGAGCCTGTTAAGAAAGTCCCGATTCACAAAAATAGTCATGCACTATTATTCTAAATAGTAAAAGACTGAAGACAATTTAATGTCCAACAATAAAGGACTATTTAAACAAATTATAATGCATCAATAAGATGGTTTTCTGTACTATTAAAATAGCATTTATAGAGAATTTTAATGACTTGAAAAACAACTTATGATATACCATAAAAAGAAAAAAAAAATCTCACATTATAAAATTGACTATACAGCATTATTATCACTATGTGGTTAAGAGCACAATTTGGAATCTTGCTGTGTACCTTTGAATTCTGCTTGTGTCAGTTATTAGATATTTGGCCTAGACTAAACTACTTAGCCTTTCTGAGCCTCAGTTTCCCTATTTGTAAAATGCACATGATAATAATCTCCATCTCATAGTGTTGTTATGAGAATAAAGAGATGTTTAATGCATTCATAATAAGCACAATAAATGGTACTATTTTTATTTGTTTTAAATCAACAGAAACTTGCTCATGCTGTTTTTTCTACCTAGAAACCTTTCCCCCTAACATCTTTTAAAATTTACATATTAGATCCTACTTTTCCTGTAAGATCCATCTTACGTGTCATCTATACAAAGTATGAAGCTTTTGCTGAAGACCAGCTCCCTCCAGACAAAATTAATCACCCCTTCTTTTTTGTTGTCAGAGCATTTTGTAATAAACCCTTTCTCAGCATCTATGTCATAAGATGTGAGTCAACATATATCTCTTTTTCTGGAGGAACGTGGAGCCCTCAAAATTAGAGGGCATGTCTTGCTCTTCTCTGTATCATCACAGCCCAACAAGTGTGGCAGAAAACAATTTCTCAGTCTACACTGAATGAATGAATGCAAGATAAATTCTGTGAATGAAGCAGGTAAGAAGGAAAGATGAGACAGCCGTTTCTTTCCCTGTGACTTCCAAAGGTTCAGGTCTACTTCTTTGGCCTGGAGGAACATTATCTCCAGTCTATATTTCATGACTCTAAATTCTCAAAATTTCTATTTTCGATTGTCTTTCTATTGTCACTTTTTCCCAAAACGTAATACTTGGCCTAACAACTGAAACAGAGTAGTGCAATAGAATAAAACATGAACTTAGGATTCAAAAGCCCAGGTTCTACTGCTGACATTACCACTATGACCTTGAATAAATAACTTTCAAAAATGTAAAATGGGCATGATAATATACTATTTCAAAGGATTATTTTAAGTATTGAAGTAATGAATGCACATGAGAGCATTTCAGAAAAGCAGCATACAAATGTAAGTATATCATTCCAGATAACCGAGTATAATCTGGTAAAGGAATTCAGAATTACTTTCTAATCTAGAGCTGCACAATATAATTTTTTGTGACAATAAAAATGTTTGATAGTCTGCACTGTTCCATATAGTCACCATTAGCTATGTATGACTTTTTAGCACTTAAATTGTGATCAGGGAGATTGAAGAGCATAATTTTTTAGTTCAATTTAAATCCATTTAAATTTAAATAGCTACATTTGGCTAGCGGCTACTTCCTATACAGGGATGTGCCTTTCTAACCATTCAAGAGGAGGACTCCCCTTTCACATGCGATCTAAATACAAATTTCTTATTTGTTTCTTAGCCAAATTAATGCTTTATAAAGAACAAGAATTTATTACTTTATGATGTGAAAGACAACTCCCACACAAACTGTTGGCTTGACCAATGTCTTTCCTTCGTGGGAAGAACATTATGATTAGAAGCTGATTAAGGGGGCATAGAATCAGAACAAGGAAGGTGATTGGATAATTGAAATGTTTAATGACATTTGGTTACAACAGCTGGTGAACTAGTGCTACTGTTAGAATACTTACTCTGCCAGCCAAGGCTTTTCCTTGGATATTGTTTTGCAACCTTTTTTGATTGGTACATGCTTCCTTCTCTTTTTCTTCAGACTCACACTTGATCTGCACTGGCCGAAAGAAAGGTTTGTCTTATCTCTTTGGATTTGATTCCCCATAACTCTCAGTCCAACACACATCTCCCCTTTTATCAACTAGAGAAATGCTAGGAAGGCACAAAGGAGAAAGAGTATTTATTTTAACCCTTCTGATAAGGAAAGAACTCAACCTGTCTGGGAACAAACATTCTGTCTTTCCCTTCAGACATACCATCAAGAGCATCTTAAGGTCAGACTGTAAATCATGTAAAATATCTTTATATTTTCAAGGCAGTTTTTTGTTTATATTATAATCAAGGACAAGAGAAGTCACAAAACTCTGGCAATCCAAGTCCTTGCAGCGGCAGGTGAGAGTGAAACTTTTAGCTACTAAAACTGCTCTTGCAAAACTAAGTCAGGTTCTGGGTAGTACCAATTCTCAGTCAAGAAGAGATCCTTGCCTTCCCAATTTGGTATATGAGTGATTTTGATATTCATTAAAATGACAGACTAACAAGAGTGAGGCACAGACAACCTTTATCCACTTACCAGCTGTCCAGTCCTGAAATGCTCTGGACTATTTTGATCCTCTAGGCTTTCTGTATATATAGCTATTCAGATGCAGACCTTAAATCCACCCAGAAAGATTATTCCAGATCTGGCCTTTGAAGATGTGATTCTATATTTATTAAATGATGAGTAAGTTCCAATGAAAGAAAAATTTTTCAAGAGTTCCTAATAAATGATGCCAAAAAATCTTAATGTCACAAATTTACACAAAATTGAGGTCACTAAGTCCAGTTTCCTCTTTATACACATGGAAAACTTTGGTTCCAGAAAAGTTAACTGACTTGACCAAGAACATAAAAATGTATCTAAACAAAATACTAACAGTTATAACTTAAAATGATGATTATCATGGTGAGGATGATGATGATGGTAAGTTTTTTTTGTTTTCATGGATGTGAATAGTTCACAGATAACTAGATTACTAGAATGGGTTACCTGAAAGATCATACTGTACAGTTTTATAGAGAAGTTTATCAATTTAAGGGCACATTGAAATAACAGGATCTATTCAAGTTAGCAAGGGTTGAGAATAATCACTTACAGAATCAGTAGGTGCTTGTCTAAAGCTACTGACGATCATCTGTAGAAATCATTATGTAATTTCTAAGACCTGGATAACTCTGAAAACCATGAAGATAACTTCAAACAGCCTTCTCAATTCCCTTTCCTTCTGGTTGGAACTATTTCATCTTTTCTTATATTACTTTCAGTATTAAAGGCAGTAGTTTCAACATTAGAAACAGTAGTTCTCAAAGTTGGCTGGGCTTTGAAATTAGTAGAGAATTTCACTTTTTTTTTTTTTCTAATTTATAAATTCCTTAGTCTCATCCAAGAGTTTCTTGGTTGCAGTGTGGGAATCTATATTTTTAATAAATCCTCCCAAGCTATTCTGATGCAGCATTTGAGAATATCATTTATACAAAATTAGAGTTATTTGTACTTCTGGCTTTTCAACCACTGCATTTTAAAGGCAGGAACAAAGTTTAATTTTATTCCTTTGTGTATTTGTGTTTGAGTTCCATTCTCATTCTTTGCAAGGTGACCTGTACAAAAGTTTAGAGCCAGACAAACAGATACATCTCAGCTTGGATTCCAGCCCTGCAACTAGGAGCTGGAGTAAATTATAAAACTTTTGAGAGCCTAGATCCTCATCTAATTGTATAGACCTTAAAGGTTTCTTGTAAAATTTAAATAAGGTGATGCACCTTTAAGGCAGCCTAAAACACTATGAGACCAGTCATTGCAGGAGTACAGACAGTGGTATTAACAGTACCAGCAGTGGCAGTGGTAGTATTAGCAGTACTTGCTCAATAAATACCTTTGGATTTAACTAAGAAAGAAACTAAATCTGTTAAATAATCCATTGGAATAATTTGAAGAAATAAGGCCCTGAACAATGATGAATGCCTATATGAGGAGAAAACAGTGACAAGGCATTTTAATTTTCATCTCTGATGGAGTGGGAAGCCATATAGAAAAGGGAAAAGAAATAGATACAATCCATCGATCAATAATGTTTTTGACTCAGTTCTATTTGGCATTCTTATTGATAAGCTAGAAAAAGGTGGTATTGATCTGTGTAGTCAAAACTCTTTTGCTTCACCCTAAATGCGCATGTACTCCCACATTTTCCTCTCTTTATTCCCCCCCTAAAAACAAACAAACAAATAATCCATCAGAGTTGATCACAAAAGGTATTTATATGGAGGTTCGGTGCAGAGAGTAGGCGAATCGGACAAAACAGTATTCTTAGAAATGTTGGCTCAGCAACCCTGACCATCTTTGGACTTCTCTTTGATCTCTCTAGAGGCTATGACGTAAAATGTGAGCATTAATATTCTAAGATTCATTCTGAGCACCTTTTACAGAGTCAGACACTGTGCAGCTATGAAGATAATGGCTAATGGCATGCTCTCCTCCTTCTCTTTCCCCCTTTCCACTCTGAGTTATTTACTCTTCCCATCTTCTTTGCATTTTTAAAGTAATCCATTTAATTTTTTCTTTGGTATTTTTTTTTCGATCATCTATGCCTTTCACCTATTCACAATTCTCACAGGCATTTCTTAGATATGCCAGAGCACGCAGAGCTTAGCAGCTATCTACATTCCCCTCAAGAAGGGGTATGGGTCACTGGCCTCACACCCACGCTACCAGGTGTCTCTCAGGAAACCAAATCAACTGGAGAATGAAAGAAGTCACTATAATATAGCAATAAGAGGATAATAAGGTTTTCATTTAAATGCTCCAAAAAATCCAATATTTGTCTTTGCAAGTGTGTATGTATGTGTGTGTCTGTGTGTCTTGATCTGTAGACACAAATCTAACTCACAAAGTACACACATTCCACTCATGACATTGCTCTCCAACAAAATTTGTATCTAAAATGTCATTCCTCACCTTTTTTTTTTCCAGTGATGGTCTTAGTCAATATTAAGGACAGTTATATAAATATATTCTAAAGTTCTCTGGGACAAAGACATTCTGGTGAAGACCCTATAGCAAAACAAAAAACAAAACAAAAAAACCCTTGTGGATATTTCTATTTCTAAAAATCTCAGATGCACTCTTTAACCTCTTGCTTTGCTTAACCCATGAAGGCCTGGTTATAGAGACAACATACTATTCCATGACTTTCTAATTTGTCCTTCAATTAATCACCACGGCTCTGTAACACTCAGCAGTACTCTGTTGGAGTCACATGAAACAAAATGTGCCCTTCTGCTGATGAAACTTTGCTGTCTGGTCTGTGGAGATATTTTAGCCTGCTGCCTGGATAATTGCATGTGTAACTCACATTAGCCATACAGAGTGACTTGAGGTGGGTGCACCCAGCATGGCCACATGGGGCCCTGTTCGGATGTGATGGCCCCTTGCCATCATCAGTCACTGAAGGACAGCTGCAATAACCCTTAGGCAGCTCTGCCCTCTCAGTAATCATCTGGCACTGCCTGTGTTTTCTCTCAAAGTGAGGGCAACCACCTTCTAGTCCACAGGGGTTAGGCACAGATTGAGACAGGATGTCATGTGCCTTAGAAAAGTCAAGGTTGATTCATAGGTCTCTTAGAGCAGGAGGGCAGGAGAGAGAGAAAAACTAGCATTTACTGAAAACTTAGACGGTGGCCAGGTGTGGTGGCTCACACCTATCCTCCCAGCATTTTGGGAGGCCAAGGCAGGTGGATTACCTGAGGTCAGGTGGTCAAGACCAGCCTGGCTAACATGGTGAAATCCTATCTCTAATAAAAATACAAAAATTAGCCAGGTGTGGTGGTGTGCACCTGTAATCCCAGCTACCTAGGAGACTGAGGCAGGAGAATCACTTGAACCTGGAGGGCAGAGGTTGCAGTGAGCCGAGATTGCACCACGGTACCCCAGCCTGGGCTACAGAGCAAAACTTGGTCTCAAAAAAAAAAAAAAACTTGGAATGTACAAAGTCTCGTATGAAGCATTCTCCCACAAACATATAACTTAATTATCACAATAATACAGTAAAAGAATGCAGTTTCTATGTTATACATACAAATGTAATACAGAGAAGTTAATTCCTAGGATTGCTCAGATAATTTGTAGCCAACATAGAACTAGAGACTCAGTGTCCTAGTTCCTAACCCAATGTATTTAAGAACTCAGGCTCTGGAATTAGATTGAGTCCAACATCTATTAATTACATAACCTGGATAATTTTCTCACCCTCTCTATACATCAGATCCCTAATTTGTGAAATGGAATTAATAATAGTGCCAACTTCATAGAATTGTTATGAAGGCGAATCCATGTAAAATCCGTAGGACAATGCTTAGAAACATGGCAAAAGATTTCAAGAAACTCCTGGTAGAGCTCATAAGCTGGTGGGAAAGACAAATGCATAAACAGATTAATTACAGGACAAACATGCCAGACACTTTTCAATAATGTTAAAAAGAAAATGGTGTGAGATCTCAAAGGAGAATTTACCTAGCATCTCCCATCCTGTAAAATGTAAAATGAGCCCATCTGAATGGGAAGAAAATAAAACGCACAATGGCGTTTGTGGAAACTGGCTGTGTCAGAATATAGTTATGGGTTTAACTGATAAAGACAGATAAGGTAGTTCCAGGAATCATGTTTTACTCAGAGCTCCCCTGCCTGAGTCTGGAAGCCCTTTGGGGTTGCTATACTGAGTCTTAGCTTGACCATTAGTACTGCTATTTTTAGAGTTGTCAACATTTATATAAAAGTGAACTCATCTTACCCAAAACAACCATATATACCCTAAGAATGAAACACTTTTCCCTTACAAAAAGAATAAAGACTCCCACTATTCCCAAGAATCAGAATGCAATATCAATTCTTTGGTTTATTTGTTTAATAAACTGATAATGTTTAAGCAATGTACACTGAATAAAAACATGATTGGCCCTGAAATAGAATGACCCTCAATTTCAAAACAAAATGTCCTTTCAGTTTGGCAAATCACCTCAATTTTCAGGTTTCTGCTTCAATATTGTGCTCTGATACTATAGGATCATTACCTGCCAGCTAAACTGAATGACTTTCAATTTCCCTAAACACACTTGCAGGCTTTCTAGCCTCCAGACTTTTGCCTATTCTATCCCCTCTACCTGTTATTCTTACCCATATCCCACTTTCTCTCTATTAGATTCTACCTACCAAGTCTCCAAGATGCACTCGGAGGCCTATTTCTTTCTAAAGCTTCTTTAAGGCATAAAAATTTCCTCAGATGCAAGGAGGCCCAGTCTTATGTACACTCTCTTCTTCCAAAGCCCGTTTGTCCTGTCCTGGTTCTAGATAGCCTCTTAAATTGAGGCCCACAGTATGTGGCACAATTATTTTAAAAGGTGGGGAGGGAAATTTACATATCTATGTTAGAAATGGGGACAGCCAGCGTAATAGCTCTTAAACTCTTCAATCTGTCAATTTGGTATCCCTTATTTGACAAAGACCTAGATAACTCCACTGATAACAGGAAAAAAAGATAGTAGCTCTGCTTTTAAATAATTTATGCTTTAAGAAATGACACATCAACCCAGAGAATAGTTATTTATAAATGTAAATATAAAACAGCATCTACTATTTTTCTAAGTGTTTGCTATGTTTTAAGGACTGTTCTAAGTGATAAAGTGATATCTTTATCTACCATCGAGCTATCTACCTATCTCTTCACTTTATTCTCTCAATAACTCCAGAATGTGTGTACTATTATTATCTCCATTGTACTGAGGATAAAATTAGAAGCATGGCACCATCACTCAATTGGTAAGTGATAGAACACTAACTCCAGAATTTATGTCCTGGACGTACTGTCTTTGGTATATGATGAATAGCTAAATTTTGGAATTTCAACTACATGTTTCAGAAACTAACGGCATTCAGAGGGGGAAAAAATGTTATTGAATTCAAATGAGAATCCAAGTGTTCAAAAAGAGGGGGATTAAAACCAAAAGTACAGCTTGAATAGTTAGAGAAGGTCAAGGGTGATATTTTGGATAGAGGAAGAAATGTCAATAAAGTCACAGAAGTGAGAACATCTACAATTCGTGTTGAAGGTCCTAGAGAGAACAGGTGAAGAAATGGTATTTGATTCAGGGCTTTGACCATACGTTGAAATGCTGAGATGTAACGACTCAAATAATTGGGAAACATAGGTTCTAGTCAAGCAGTAGGATACTGAATTCAAACTACTAATCATTAGTAGCTATTGGCAAGTAGGATTTCATACAACCCTGCATTCTCGACAAGGTTCTGTTTTGGTATGCTTTTTAGGTTGTTTTAGGAGTTATCATTCATCAAATTACCCTCCATGTCTAGTAAGGTATCTGAAAAATGGTAGGTAATCATAAGTGACTGTTGAATGAATGAACATATATAAAAAGAAAGTTGGGAGAAAATGGGACAGAGCAGTATGAAAAGGCAAGTAAAAGGCTGGTCACCGTAGCTGATGCCTGTAATCTCAGCACTTTGGGATGCCAAGGTGGGTGGATCATGAGATGAGGAGTTTGAGACCAGCCTAGCCAACATGGTGAAAACTTGTCTCTACTAAAAATACAAAAATTAGCTGAGCGTGGTGGTGGGAATCTGTAATCTCAGCTATTTGGGAGGCTGAGGCAGAAGAATCATTTAAATCTGGGAGGCGGAGGTTGCAGTGAGCCGAGATTACGCCATTGCACTCCAGCTTGAGTGACAGGACAAGACTTCATCTCAAAAAGGAAAAATGAAAAAGAAGAAAGGTAAAAAGGGTACTTTTAGAATGATGTGTCAAGCATAAAAGTTATTGCCAAAATGAAATAAAAGAGGATTAAACCGGAGACGAGGTCACGTAATTTGGCAAGTGGAATGTTTGGATGATTTGCAAGAGTACTGCTCCTGTAACACGAAGAAAGCCCAAACTCATCTGCATGATGTTAAGGGGGAAACTGGAGGCAGTAGTTATAGTTCATGAGTTTTGTTTTTAATTAATAGCAAGAAAAGAGGTTTCTAAGTGAGCAATTGGATCAATAATCCATTTATTTTAAGAGGCCAGAAGTCTCTTCATTTAACCAACTCATTCAAATGTCTTATATAAAATCAGTAATAAGGCCAGGTGTGGTGGCTCATGCCTGTAATCCCAGCACTTTGGTAGCCTGAGGCAAGTGGATCACTAGAGGTCAGCAGTTCAAGACCAGCCTGGCCAACATGGTGAAACACCGTTTCTAGTAAAAATACAAAAATTAGCCAGCCATGGTGGTGGGGCCTGTAATCTCAGCTACTCAGGAGACTGAGGTAGGAGAATTGCTTGAACCCAGGAGGCGGAGGTTGCAGTGTGCCGAGATGGCACCACTGCACTCCAGCTGGAGCAACAGAGTGAGACTCTGTCTCAAAAAAAAAAGTCAGTAATACAACATGCACTCTTATTTCTGATCATGGCAAAGTGTGTTATGTCTTTTAAGTTCCTTAGACAATCTACATCACATTAATCGAAAGTTGGAGTTTAGTAATGGATTATATGAACCAGATGTTAAGAAATTAAATTATTTATTTAAAGATTTCACAGCAAGTCATAGAGAGATACAGCAGCTAGTGTTCCAGTTAGTCTCCACACCAGGAGGAGAAAGGGGATGGGCACAACCATCTCTGACGTCCTTCCAGTCTGACATTCTCTAAGTCACACAGAGTGCATCTCCTTACTGCCATTCATTACCCAGTAAGCCTCTCACTTGTCCCAAGCCAACTGTCAGTCTGACCTTTACAAATGATCTTTAGACATCTAATTAGCTCCAAGAGAGGCTTCTATTATCCCATGGTTATAATTTTAACTAACTTAAAATTACAAGAAAAGTTAAATAGTAAAAGTAATTAAACATAATGCAGCGAGCATTCAATGTACACATCTAATTAACACCAATACCCACATGAAAGCAAAATTCATAAAAACAAAAAGCAATACAATATATTATATTTAGATACTGTAACCAAGACCTCTTTAAGTATTTTCTCTGAAAGTAGAACTTCTTGGATGATAAAGATAATTAAATGCTGTAAGAGTAGTGATCCATTTGACAGAATTAAAACTATGAGCAATTTCTAACAGAAACATAAACTCCCAACCTCTACTGTATCAGGCTGACACTCTTTCCACAAGAAGCCTAAGTAGAAAATGAAGAAAATAAAGGAAGGGAAAGGCCCAGTTCAAGAGGCTCAACATTTTACATTCTAAGCCAGTTACGGATGAATTCCTTTGCTGAGGCAAAACAGTGTTGTATAGAATTGCAGAGGGGGTATTACTGGGGAAAGTTGGGGAATAATGCAACAGTAATTAGTAAACTGAATTCATGGTTCATCAACCACTTTTCTTTAAAAAGTGGTATTTATTTAATGCCACAGAAATACACTAATTTTACCAAAAAGTCAAATGCAAATTAAACTAAATTTACTATGCTTCCTTTCCTCTATAAAAAATTTAATGGGTTAAAAAATCAGATTTTCCTGCAATTTGGGTATACATATTCCCAGTTTAAAGCAGTATTTTGTCAGCTGTGTTGGAGTGATTAGTTTCACTATGTCAGGCATCACCCCAGATTCCCCATTCAGTAGTATCTTTTATACAGATAGTTACATGATTTCTCTTTCTACTCCGTACCTTAAATTGGCACCATTACCATTCACATCATATACGGAAATCTAATCATACCAGCCTGTGTAACACTTGGACGGGCTTTCACTAAACACAAACAGTAATGAATAATACATTTTTAAAATATCATCAATTTTCCCAGTTAAATAAATATATGAAAAAGAGTACTAGCTGGAGAGTGTGTACATGAGAAAGAAAAGAAAGGGATGTGTGTTAAATTCCTCATCTCCCTCTGGATAGACACCCCTCTAAAGGTCAGCTCACCAGCCTCAGGTTTAATTCCCTTTCTTGCTGCTACTGTTCAGAGGTAAATGCTCGCTTTTTATTAAAAATCAAAAGCACAGGCGCTTGTAATCCTCTAGACTCAAAGTTGTTGTTTTTTTTTTTTTTTAATAAAAATGGAAAGTTTAGCTCAAAGCAATAGCAGCTAAAATTAGAGTGAAATCAGCAGCTGCTCCCCAGGGAAGATGGAAAACTAAACAACGGTCTGTTTTTTTCTTGACTACAATGTGTGTTGTATTTTTTTTTTTCTCCTTTAAATTTGGAAGACTTTCCAAACATTTGCATATGTCGGCAAAACAATATATTATATGTGTAAGCCCCCGACTCCTATTCCCCTCAAAATGATGTCAGACACTAGCCTTTCAGGTAAATGTGCAAGAAAACTGCTATTGCATTTCCAATGTTTCCAATGTTGCAGCCCTTGGAAATAATAACACCAATGAATAGCATTAGTGAGGTGTTAATCTGTACCACCAGTTAAACTTTCCTCCATTTCTCTCTTTGTACAATTATGTCACTACACATGACAACTGCTGTGAGTCAGAAGTATTGGATTCTCCTAGGATGTTGTGCCATATAGCTGATTGTGTTGCTCAGAAATCACGGTCAGAATGAATTAGGAACCAAATATTAAGACAGAGCTTAAATTTAGTCATGTATTCTCACTTTTACCTGCTTCTCTCTACCCTGTGTTCTGCTTCATTCATTCACTGTCCTGTCGATGTATTTAAGGATAACCTGATTTTTTTCTCTCTCTCACCATTTATAGCCCAAATCCCATGCTCATTATAGTGGCAGGACTAGCACTGGCACATCATACGCAAGCATTGAATGCAGTTGCACACTCGGTAAATTTACTCACAACATTTTTTTCTTTACTTGCTTCAGGGTATTTTCTTTTGCCCCTTAGGATCATACTGAAATCATCTGGGCTGCACATTTTATTCCAAACTGCTTTGATGCAAGAGCTTCCTCCCCAAACATGTCCCTTACCCCTTTCAGTGACCTCTTTATGAGAGTATCTTTGCATAGAAAATATTAAAAGAAAATATCCTTTATTTATATGAGCCAGTTTAATCATTGTGACTACATGAAGGATAGTTGCCAGGCATGATAGCTCATACCTCTAATCCCAACAATTTAGGAGGCCAATGTGGGAGGATTACTTGAGCCTAGTAGTTCAAGACCAGCCTGGGCAACATGGTAAGACTGTCTCTACCAAAAATTGTTTTTTAAATAGCTGAGTTTGGTGGTGCATGCCTATGGTCCCAGCTATTTGGGAGGCTAATGTGGGAGGATTGCTTTAGCCCAGGAAGTTGAGGCTGCAATGAGTTATGATCTTACCACTGCATTCTAGCATTGCCAACAGAGTGAGACTATGCCAAAAAAAAAAAAAAAAAAAGGAAAAAGAGAACAGTCATGAAAATAGTCATTATCATTATTGGATATTCACCTTTGCTCAGTGCTTACCATGTGCCACTTACCATATTAGGGGCTCTTCAGGCTCACAATGAATCCTCACAACAGCTAGAAATAAGATATTATTATTTATGTTTTACTGCTGGGGAAACTGAGTTGAGATGGATTAATTGCCCAAGATCATATAGCTAACAAGTGATGAAACCTGGGTTCAAACTTAGGTACTTTAACTTTCATTCCTTCTATCAGCACTAATGTTTTAGAGTGCCTCTGTGACACACAAACTCGCACAGTCATTCTTAGGACCATGAGATAAGAGAGAAAATAGCTTCTAGACCTCTCCTTCTCCTTCAGACTCAATCAATTTAGTACAGTCTGAGGCTGGTGGTGAGAAATTGTTTGGACTTTTCAGTTTTGTCCCAATTATTTTCAACACGCTTCCCTGCTCTTAAGCTAGTTCCTTTTTAATAGCTATTCCCCCAAATTCATTCATTTTATATATGGTATAGTGATCATTACTTAATACATGAAATAATAACACTAAAAAATAATTTGAAGAAGACCCATGATAAATGCAATGATTGTTCAAGGAAAATACGGTATTTATAGGACAATAAAAGAAATCTCTAGTTACATTGTTCACTGAAGCAAAACTATGTTATAAGGGTCATCAACCCACATGTCTTATAACATAAACTGATAAACAGAAAGGGTCAGGAGAATACTTCCCTTGGGTGTACAGCTTGGGATACTTAGACACATCTGAGAGATTTCACATCTTTCTCAATAGCATCCTATATGAGCCACTGTAATAACTGATAATCTGTTGGCCACTTTTGGTATAGTAATTTTATGATGGAATATAAAAGTAAATTTTGTTATACTATTGAAGTGGCCATAACCATTCTATTGAGTTATTATATGAAAATAAGTCTGCTTATTCAACTAGAAACATCCAGAAACTCAACCAGCAACATCCACAACACTTTTTTAAAATATATTTTGGAGTTTTATAGGCATGCTTATGCTTTTAAAAAAAGAAAGAAAATGTTAGTGGTAGACAGATTATTGGTACACAAGTCACATGCAAACACCACTCCTATCTTAACACTGATAATGTTTATCTTATGTTATACTTCGAAGTATTTTGTTTACCCAGAAGATTCAGGCCTTATATATTTGGGCAGGCAATTGTTTTTTCTGAAATTGACTAACATTTCTTTTGACAGATGGTAACTTTAAAATACTTTTCGTAGGTAAACAAGTCTTAAACACCAGACTCAGGGGAATTTGCTAAATACTTATTGGATCATATTCTTCCTATCCAAATCATTCCATCTTTTAATCTTTATTTCTTTGTCTTCTTTTTTTCCTCTCCTTTTCTTCCTCCATCTTTTCCTTCCACCTTCTCTGCTTCTCTACTTTCCTTCCTCCTTCCTTCAGTTACCCTCCCCTTTCTTTGTAAAATGTATCAAGATAGCTAACAGCATGGGGTTTGTATTTTCCAAACCACAAATAGAACTGAATTTACTACAAATTGTGCGTGAACAATGTGACAAAACATCTAAAATTGAGAAAGTGCTAATGAAAACTGGCTTAGTTACTATACAGGTTATAATCTGGTACTTGGTCGTAAAGTAGGTTTATCACAAAGACTAGAGCTCCATTAGAGCAGGAATTATAACAGAGCAAGGCTGCAAAAAGAGCAGGGATTGGTTAATACCTTTCTATCACAAAGATGACTTGGCTACTGTCCACAAATATCCATCCCTGAATATCCATTTTTCTTTCTAGTTCCACCTTGACTGTGATTATTTCCCCTTACTTTTGCATACCATTTTCCCCCCAAAACTGTATCTGGTCAATCATAGCATCTGTTTCTTACAAGTCAAGCTTCTTATGAGTATTAAGTTATGGCTTTTTTTGCATGATTCAGCTTTAGTATTCTTTTCTAACTAAACTATTTTGTAATAAAACATCCATTAAAAGTCCAGAGCAAATCTCTTTGGCCCAATTAATCATTTTACATTGGCTGTACCCTAGACCAGTTTATAGATTACTTTCTGTGGTAGCAGATGCCTGCTCCAGGGTGTTAAGCTTGAGGTACAAATGGTGTGGGCAGAAGACAGGAATACAAAATCTTGATCATTTAGATAATTCATAAGCAGAGGCTGTAGTTTAGAGTTGAGAAAATTTCCCTCAGAGTGGTCTGTGATCACTGTAGGCAGCATGGTAGAAATACCTAATTGAAACATTACAAACCAATTGAGGAAAGAAAGTAATACTTTTTTTCAGCCTCTCTATTCCTAAGATGTTCCGATATGGATATTTCTGTACATAGATGAATTCTCTTCCATCTTGGTAGCTTTACTTATTTCTCCCATCAGTAAATAACAAACTGTTTTTCTCAGATTCATAGGTTCTTGGAAAAGCAGAGTATTTTTCCACCTAAGATCTAACTCTACCATCTTCTGCTAGCTCTTCCATCAAGTATGTAGGCTCACTTGCAACTTCTAATCATGGTCCTCAAAAATTTGTAGAACACACCTGTTCTACTTTCTGAGCATAGACACCACTAAACTACCTTGTTTGTAGCTTTCTTTCAGCTTCATTGAGCTTCTTTATGTATTGCTCGTAAATATATAAGAACTGAAGATCCAAAACAATCTTCAACCCTTCTTTCCAAGCTTAAATTGCAATTATTCAAAGAATGATTCAATGGCCTTTGGGTTGAGACATTGGTTATTTTCATAGAACATTAACATAATTCAACCAAAAGAAACAATTTATGTGTCCTGGCCTTGTTAAGACAAGCAGAATCTGACTCGTACAACTGACATTTGTTTGGGTAAGTACTTTGGTATTATTTGACTAATTTTTGTATATGTCTTGTTGAAAATTACTATTAGAAAGTAAATGTCATTGATAATACTTCTTTCTGAAGTTCTTTATGAATAAAAGGACTAAGTTTCTTTATAGCGATAATGTAAGATTATTCATCCCAGAAGCAATAACAAATTTGAAGATGTTGTGATGTCTAATGCAGTCCTCACACTCTTACGTTCTCCGTACATCAACTGAGTATAAAACACAATGATGTAACATTGTGAAACACACTATTTCTTACCTCCCTAAACATCTTACATCATCATACATAATATTCATTCATTTACTCACTTAACAAGAAATAATTAAGGATTTACTTCTGAAAGCGAGGAATTGTGGATATAATGATTAGCAAAAACACAGAAATACAAAGTTCCTACTCCTCATCTGCATAGACGTTTATAGAGTATGTAGCGATTAAACATTTCATTAATACTAGAGTCATACTCTGTTCACTCTGAGTTCCTACACACCTGAATCACAACATATAAGGCTTTAATTTCCCCTGGATGCGCTTGTCTTGCTTTCCTTGAATTCATCCTTTTGCAACAAGTCATGCTGGGTGCCCATAGCCTCTGTGTGAATAGCACTTTCTCAACGGCTAAGAGGAATTATTTTTCTCTACTTCAGCTTGTCTTTTTTAAGCTGGCTGACAACAACCTGTGTATCTTGGCATTATCTATAACATTAAGATTTTACAACCAATTACATTCCCTCATAACTACCTCTTTCTTTTCATAGGTTGTAAGGACTGCAATATTATTTTTAGCCTTTCTAGGGTTATATTGAGGCTCTCAGACTCTCATATGCCTTCTATTGCCCTCTTTCATAGTCTTTCACACTAGCAAAGTGTTGATAAACATATATACTGGCATTATTCAAAATGATAGCTTTAAAAAAAACTTTTGTTTATGCTTCTTGGCCATATCTAGATCTGACTCCAGATGACTCTGTTTCCAGATCTATTAAATATTATTTCATATATAGCAGAGATAAAGTCTCACTATGTTGCCCAGGTTGGGGTGCAGTAGCTATTAACCACATCCCCACAGTGCATGGTCATAGCGCACTGCAGGCATGATCATACAGGCATGATCATAGTGCACCATAGCCTCAAACTCCTGGCCTCAAGCAATCCTCCTGCCTCAGCCTCCCGAGTAGCTGAAACTACAGGTGTATGCCACCATACCTGGCCTAAATATTATTTCTTAAACAAGGAATTACCACCTATTTCTTAGAGCTATCATTTGCTATATTGCAATCTTAGCCATATACTCTTATCCAATGTCTTAATAGTGTCTCCATGTTTATAAAGTAAATGACAAGGTAAGCAGAGAGAGTCACATATCTGTCTTAAAAGTCAACATCCCTGATTTCAATTAGGACATACAGGTCCCTCCAAGTTTGAGATGAATTAAGATTTTATTTCCACTGGAGGTAGAACTTCCAAAGCTGAAAATGATACATATATAATAGAAACAAATAGAAGATCTCACCAACCTATTTCTACTTTCTTACCCTCATCTCTCAATATGTTTCTTCTCCCTCAGTTTTTTCTTCCCTGAATTTATAGCAGATATTTTCTCTTTATGTTCATTTCAGATGCAGAGTTTTAGGATTTAATATCATTTGTCTTTTAGATGAAGAGGTAAAAAATTGAGTATAGAGCTACTTTGAACCCTCAGTGATCAAATTATTATTTTGGGACCACTATAGCAGAATGACATCTCTATTTTGATGATGAAAAGCATCTCTGCTTTCTCTCTACCAAAGAGATGTTTAGAATCTCAAACCTTCAAGAGAAATTGAGTGAAGAAAGCACAAGCATATCCAATGACAGTCATAATTTTTTTCCTATGGTTCTCTTTTGTCCATTTTCAATTGATGATCAAAAGCTGAATAATTGAGGAGTGGGGAGTTCTATTCTATCCACATTTGAACATTCAGTTATTTCTCAGTATACTCTTTATTTCTGACTTAAATTACTTGAGTAAGAACTGATCTCAGTTTAATCCATCAAACCATCTATATTTTATTTCAATGATTAAGGTGAATTCTCAACCCTACCCTGATCATGTTCCAGTGGAGTAGTTTTTACCCTAAAAACATGGTATTTTGTACCCTTGATCAGTAAAAGGAAAAAAAAAAAGACAACTTTCATCAGGATTTAATCCCTATTCTCAATTAGAATTAATCTAAAAATAATGTAATTTTTTCCCTGGTTCTTTTTATTATTGCTTAAGACAGAAGAATCACACTTCTTTAAGATTCACCAAATCCTGATTGCTTTGCACAGGCTGAACACAACCATCCTCTAGCAGAACTCTTTTCCACAATGACACTGGAGTGCAATGCAGCAACGGGAAACAGGTGGGCCAGGGATAGGAAGGTACATGAGCTTGGAGAGCAACCTGAAGCAGGAGCAGCACTTAGCCTGATATTAGAAAAGCTGGGTTTCAGTCTCTATTTTGCTTCTTCCTCAGCCATGTGACTTTCCACAGTTGATACCATTTTTCTCAATTTCTTCATCTGTAAAATGAGGAAACTGATCATGGTCTTACAGGCTGATGTGAGAAAAATATATGTGAAATCACTGACAACCATCATGCACTGAAAGAATATTAATTCTTCATATTAAGCTTCAAGGTTTTCCACGATGCCTTTGCCACCTTCCTTTTATCCTTATACACCGAAGGCATTCCATGCTCAGGCTTTTAATGGTTTGGGAATGTGGTGGTGGGCATCATGGAAATCAAGCAGCAGAAAACAGGATTTCAAGGTCCAAGTTGAAACTGAAGCTACCATAGAGGTTTAATCTTGGTGAGAATCAAAAAGAGAAAGGTGGAGACCATAGCTGAGAGGAGCCTGTAGCCCTCAAACTTCCAGTAATATTTTTCTTAGATCTGTCCACATACTACACCAGTGCTTTTGCACATTAAAGTGCAAAATCACTAAGAATCACCTAAGGATCTTGTTAAAATCCATATTTTGATGTAGTGACTCTGGCCTGTTACATTTCCAGCAAACTCAAGCAGTGGCCAATGCCAAGGGCTGTGGATAACAGTAACAAGGAGCCACGTGCCTCTCCATGACCTGTTGCCTATAATTCCTAGGACCTGTCTTACCCATGGTCCTGTATTTTACCTTCTAGTAAGACCAAGTTGTTCACAGTTGCCTGGAATACTCCAGTGTTTTGTTCTGTTTTGTTTTGTTTATGCTACACCCTAGTTCATCTTATTCTCTATGTATGGAATAGTCTTCTTACTCTTTTTTTTAGACCGAACCAAAAGATTATCTTCTTCATGGTTTTATCCTCTAAATTTCTGTTATATGATATTTTCCTATCAAGGTTTAAGATTATATGGCCAGATTTCTCCTCTACCAGATTCTGAAGCTATCAAGAACAAAACATCCATTTGGTTCTTCACTATATATATAAAACCTTATTTTCTAGTACCTTTCATGATACGCTAAAGTATTTTACAAATATTCGTTCAACTGAAAAGTGTATAAAGAATACACTGAATTTCAGATCAATTTTCTGACTGAAATGTGGAGTGTCAGGTAGAATGCCACTCCCTAATAACATCTTATTATGTATTTTACTAAGAAATAACACACAGTTAGCAAGAGGATGTGATTGTGAGAGAGGTAAAAGAAAACAAAATGAATATTGAAAACATATTAAGCAGCAGCATACATTAGGCTGGAGTCTATATGATATGCCTCAACATCAATGAATCTTTCTTGTGCCTGTCCTATTTGTGCTAAGACATTACAAATGCTCAGGACTCCTGATGGATGATTGTGTGATCAAGTTCTGACATTTCCTCAGTTCTGTTCCTTATTCCTGAGCCACTGCTTCACTCACCTCTCTTCTCTTTGTATTTTTCTTTCTGCTGCACTGTCTGTAGTTTTTTTTGGTGCTCATCAGTTGAGCCCCAAGTATTTAGGCCTGCATCTTACACTTGTCCTTCTTCCCCAAAGCTGGATAGAAGGAAAACTAGCAATGCATCATGCAAGGAAAGTGATCTTCTCCCACAGTCAGTTGTGCAATAAAGCAGTGCAAGTCCAAGAATATATTTCCCTTTGCCACTTCCCACCCCTTTCCATTACGAATGACAGCTATGCTGCTCTTCTCTAAGCTACAAAGAGCTCTCTTCGAAGTCTGACATTGTTAATGGGAAATTGCAATCAAAATTATTTATTGATTTAAATTAATAGGCAAAAGACTGAGAAAGGGATTTGTAGAAATGCAAGTGTGTTTATGCATATATATTCATTTTCTTCTAAATATCTTATTCTATTCCTAACATACAAAAGAAACTCAAATTAGAGATTAACATTACAGGTAATATATTTTGGCATTACATGCCTAATATGCTTCTATAATCATTAATTATTAGAATTGTCATGTAAAATGAGAACCATTTGTTAACATTTAATATACTGAACTAGGGGGAATCAGTCATAATAAATGAAAGTGGTTAGACGCTAATGAGAAGAGCTGAAAAGTGATAGGGGCATCATCATTACTGTCTTGTCAACAACGAAGGTCCATCTGTACACTGACATACCAAAGTAAAATGGAAAAGGGATGATGCTGTTATACATTACCAATGCTCTGAAGAAAAAGCTAATTATCATTCATCAAAACGGATAATTTTTATTTAAGACTTTTTGGAAAAATTAATATGTAGTTTCTATATACTTATAAAAATTAATAGTATTCTTATTTAAAATTAAATCTTTATGACTCAACTATATAGGCGTCTAGCTTGATATATGTGGAAATAAAAGCAAATGAGTGTGATTTCCAAATCTTTTTGGTACAGAATTTCACTGTCATCAAGATGGTTTCATAATTACAAAAAATGTAAAATGTCACACACTCATAATAATGCAGGGCAAGAGACTTTTGGTTTAGAAAAAGTTATGAATTCTTGGGTAGTTTTTAATAAGAATAGGCTTTTGCCTGTAGGTAGAATTTAATATTTAAATAATAAAATAATTGGAAACAGGTATTGAGCTTTAACAAACTCTGTGCTAAGCTCTGAATGTACATTTTCTAGCCCTTACAACAGCCCAGTGAATTTGATCTGTCTTTTATTGCAATTTTAGAGTTAGACAAACTAAAGCAGAGGGTCACCCAAGGCAGCTCATGTGTAAGTAGAGAAATTCACATGTAATGTCTTTTAAAATTAAAGTATATTTTTTTCCTATAAAAATTGATAAAAGAAAACTCAGTTGTTTGTTTCTGACTTGATAAAAAGCTCTGAAATTAAAGTAGATCTCTTTTTAAGAATATGATTGAAAATTGAAAATATGGCAGAAAAAACACATTTTAATAAATGTGAACTTTGGACTTTTGTTTCTTCATTTAAAAAGTGAATGTTTCTGCAAAATCTAAAATTTGGTGATGTTATTATAGGCAAATTCCTAGTTGTCAAAAACCACAAATGAAGTATGGTCCAAATTTCCAATATTCAACAGTAATTAGTCCAATAACAAGTATTTACATATTATTTAAATATTTTGAAGGATTTACCATTATAACATAATGGTAAAGACTGGAGCAGAACAAATATACCGTCTACCTACACTTCAAATTTTATAGAGCAGAATGTCTAATTTTGGATTTCCAGTAAATTCCATCCTGTTTTTAGTAGATGAGTGGGGGAGAAAAACCAATTACTGTTACAGAATAAATAAAACAGAAAAAAAAAGCTGGTTAACTAATATAAAAGGATTCTTTTAAAAAATTAATATTGACAACTTACATTAAACTAAATTAACATTTAATGTGTCATTCAATACAGTGCTTGGCACATATCAGTTACCAAATAATTACTACTTACCATGTTTCTTTTCTACATCACTCCGCCAAGAACTTTAATCAAAAGGGTAATTAACTCCCATAACATTTTTGTATAGTGTTCAGTTATTAAAATACATCATACAAGAGAGGGTTCTGGGAAGATGGCAAAGTAGGAAGCAATAGGATATGTTTCCTCATTGAGACAAACAATTGCTCTGGCAGAATTTGTCTAATGTAAATATTTTGGAACACTGGAGTCTACTGAAGGCTTGTAACTTCCAGGGGATGGCTTGGATGGTAAAGTGCAGTTAATTTTGATCATTTTCGGCCTTTAGTTCAGCAACAGCTACCTATCCTACATCCCCAGCTCTGTGGCAGGCAGCTATGCAGGTGTTCGTGGAACAGCTTATGGGAACAAGGGTGAGCAAAAAAGATCATGTCCTACAAATATGAGGAATCTTTGGTCTGATCTCCGATTAATTCTTCTGATCACAGAGGTACAGACAAAGAAGCAGGTAGCCATTATTGTTAATCTGCCTTCCCTGTTGCAAGCCCCACCTCCTGTGACTGAAGAGATTTCCAGAGGATTTAAAAGGCCAGCATGCTTCCCCCAGCTTTTTATTTTTCTTTTTTCTCCCTTTTGGAAGCCAAACATTAAAAACTAGCACATTCAAAAATAATTGTACATCTGGGAAAAATAGAAAGTGACCACACATGCCCAGGGAAAAGAACAGGCTCAGAAAAGACCTGAGAAGGGCCTAAGTTTAACTCTTAGGCTGATCCACAGCATAGAAACAGCCTAAACAAATTTTTAGAAACCAATAAACAAAAACAATAACAAAAACATCAAACGAAGTATGGGAAAGATTTTCAAAGTTAACCTGTTATTGGATTCAGATGTCCAGTTTTCAACAACAACAAAAAAATCATAAAGCATACAAAGAAAGAAGGTAGTATGACACATTCAGAGATTTAAAAAGGAGTCAAGAGAAACTGTCCCTAAAAAGGCCTGATGGCATATTTACCTGACAAAGACTTTAAAACAATGGTCTTAAAGATGCTCATCTTTAGGAAGATGTGGAGAAAGTTAAAAATATATATGTATGAACAAACTATAACTATCAATAAATAGCAAACCTAAAAATAAACAAATTCTGGAGCTGAAGAGTTTAATAATTGAAAAAAAAATTGCAAGAGAAATTCAAAGACATAGGTGACCAGTTATAAAAAGAGAATCTCTGAACTTGAAGATAGGACAATAGAAACTATCAAGCCTGAGGAATAAAGCAAATAAAATGAAGAAAACAGAAGAGAACCAAATGATTGATGGGACACCATTAAGTGGACCATGTACACATATGGAAGTTCCAGATAGAGAAGAAAAAGGGGAAGAACCAGAGAGAACACTTGAAAAAATAATGGCACAAACCTTTCCAATTATTGTTAAACACAGAAATATAAAAACATAAGAAGCTCAACAAACTCCAAGTAACTCAAAGAGACCCATGATAAGACATGTTATAATCAAACTTAGGAAAGACAAAGATAATTTGAATGCAGCAAGAGAAAAGTGACACATCACATATGAGGGCTCCTCAATAAGATTAAAAACAGTATCACATCAGAAACTTAGAAACCAGCAGGCAGTGGCATGGAAGAAATTGAAACATGTCCAAATAAATGAAATCTAAGGAATTTCCTTACCAGCAGACCTGCCATGAAAGAAGTGCTTCATGGAGTTCTGTAAGATAAAATGAAAGGACACCAGATAGTAGTAACCTGAAGACATATGAAGAAATAATGACCCAATAAAGATACATATCCGGGAAATTATAAAACTTAGTAGTATTATAACAATGGCTTGTAATTTCACTCTTTGTTTCTTTTATTTTCTTTATTTTACTTTTTTAGAGACAGGGCCTCATTCTGTTGTCCAGCTAGAGTATAGTGGTGCAGTCATAGCTCACTCACCTGGAAGATCTGGGCTCAAAAGTTCCTCTCACCTCAGCCTCCCAAGTAGCTTGGACTACAAGCGCATGCCATTACAATCAGCTATTTTTTGCTTATTTTTCTGGTACAGATGGTGTTTCTATAAGTTGTCCAAGCTGTCTGGAACTTCTGGACTCAAGCAATCTTCCAGCCTTGGCCTCTCAAAGTTCTGGGATTAGAGGCATGAGCCACCTTCACTCTCTTTTTCTGCATGATTTAAAAGTCGTAATTTCTGCATGACAGAAATTACTAATATAAATGATAGTATTATTGAAACTGGTTTATAACTCTACATTTTGTCTATATATAATTTTAATAACTAATGCATTTAAAATAATTATTAGGCTATATTTTGGGGCACAAAATGTGTAAAGATAAAAATGACATCAACAACTGAAATAGGTGGTGGTGAAGCTGTAAAGGAACAGGGTTTTATATGATACTGAAGTTAAATTGATATAAATCCAAATTAGAGTGCTATAATTTTAGAACGTTAAATATAGGTTCCATGCTAACTACAAAAAAGTCTTTAGAACATGCACAAAAGAAAATGAGAAAGGAATTTAAACATTTCTTCACAGAAAAATCAATTAAATGTAAAAAGAGAGTAATACAGAAAATGAGGGACAAAAACAGTTACAAGGCATATACCAAATAAGTAGCAAAAAGATATAGCAGTAAATCTGTTTCTATCTTTAATTACTTTAAATGTAAATGGATTAAACTCTCAAGTAAAAAGATATGAAATAGTAGAATGTATAAAAATGCATGATCCAATTATATGCTGTCTACAAGAAGCTTACTTTAGATTCAAAGACAAAAATAGGTTGAAAGTTAAAGAATAGAAAAATATATTCCATAAATATAGTAATCAAGAGAGCCAGGATGGCTATACTAATATCAGACAAACTAAACTTAAAAAGGTTTATAAAAAATAACAAAGAGAATTATATATTAATAAATTATTCAATACAGTAGGAAAATATAAAATTATAAACATTTATACAACTAATAGATCTTGAAAATTATTAAAGTAAAAATTACAGAATTAAAGGGTGAAATAGATGGTATAATAGTCATAGACTTAAATACTTAACTTTCAACAATAGAACAATCAGATTGAAGATAAGTAAGAAAATATAGGACCTAACACAATAAGCCAACTACATCTATCAAACATATTCAGAATATTCTTTCCATGTTAACAACATACGTATTCTTCACAAGTGCACTGGGAGATTTTTTATGATTGACCTATGTTAGGCTACAATTGAAGTCTCATGCAATTTAAGAAAATAGATAGCATACAAGTATCTTTTGTCATCAAAATAGAATAAAGTTAGAAATCAATAAAATAAATAAAACTGGAAAATTCACAAATTTGTGGAAACAACACACTCTTAAATAGTCAATTGGTTGAGGAAGAAATCAGAAGTGAAATTTTAAAATACCTAGAGACAAATGAAAATGTAAACACAATACATCAAAACATATGGGACATATTGAAAGCAATGCTGAGAAAATTTATGCTATGAACACATATTTTAAAAATTAAAAAAACAAACTCATTGTACAAATTTTGAAAGTACAAAAAAGAAAAACTAAATCCAAAGCTAAAAAAAGAAGAAAATAGAAAGATTAGAGATAAACAAACTGGAGATAGAAGAAATAATTCAAAAAAAAAAAAGGTACAAAATGTGTTGAGATCAATAAACTGACAAATCTTTACCTATAAGGACTAAAAAAAAAAGAGAAAACATCCAAATTACAAATATAAGAAATGAAAAGTGGGGCCATTACTATTGATTCCACAGAAATAAAAAAAAATAGAAGACAGAACTATTAACAAATCATATGTCAACAAATTAGAAAATCTGGTTGAAATGAACAAATTTCTAGAAACACAACAGCTACTAAGAGCAAATCATGAGGAATTAGAAAATCTGAGTAGATCTAAAACTAGCAAGGATATTAAATTAGTAATCAAAAATCTTCCAAGAAAGAAAAATTCTGGAACTTATGTCTTTACTGATGAATCCTACTTAAAAATTTAAAGAACTAACACCAATCCTTCTCAAACATTTCCAAAACATCAGAGAGGAGAGAACACCCCAACTCATTCTCTGAAGAAAGTATTACTCTGAGTCCTAAGTCAGACAAAGATATTGCAAGAAAACAAAAGACCAACATTCCTGATGAACATTGATGCAAATATCCTCAACAAAACTCTAGAAAGCTGAAGTTAGCAGCATATTGAAGGGATTTTACATCATGACAAAGTGAAATTTATTTCAAGAATGCAAGAATGATTCAACACGCACACAAAATCAATCAATGTAATATACTACATAATATATCACATTAACAGAATGAAGGAAAATAAAAAAACAACTGATTATCTCAGTTGATGTAAAGATGGTAGTTTATAAAATCGAATACCCTTTCATGGAAAAAAGAAACACTCAACAACTAGAAACTACATCAACATAAGAAAAGCCATACATGAAAAACACACAGCAAACATTATTATCAACGGCAAAAGACCTGAAAGCTTTTCCTGTATCAGAATCAAAGTAAGAACTTGCACTTTCACTATTTCTATTCAACACAGTATTGGAAGTTACAGCCAGATCAATTTAGTTAGAGAAAGAAATAAAATGAACTCATATTGGAAAGAAAGGAATAAAATTATGTCTATTCAAATATAACTGCATATGTAGAAAATCTTAATAACCTCACAAAAAACATGTTAGAATAAACACATTCAGCAAAGTAACATGATATAAAGTTAACACACAAAAATCTAGAATTTCTATATAATAATAATAAATAATCTACACAGGAAATTATAAAACCAATGTTATTTACAACAACATCAAATAAAATGCCTACTAATTAACCAAGTCAGTGAAAGAATATGTGATGAAAACAAACTTTGCGGAAAGAAGTTAAAGACATCGACAAATGAAAACATATTCCATGTCCATGGATCGAAAGATTTAATATTGTTAAGATGTCAATACTATCTAAAGCAATGTACAGAATGAATGTCATCCTTATCAAAATCCTGATGTCATTTTTGCAGATTTAGAAGAAACACATCCTAAAATTTATATGGAATTTCAAAAGGCTCCCAAATAGTCAAAACAATATTTAAAAAAAGAAAACAAAACTGGAGGACTCAATCTTCCTGAGTTCAAATATTACTATAAAACTACAGTAATCAAGAGGGTAGTACTGGCACATAGACAGGTATATAAACCAATGGAATAGAATAGAGAGCCCAGAAACAAACCTTTGCCTATGCAGATGTCCCTTAACATATGGTGGGCACCTGCTAAACCTATCATACGTTCATCAAGGTTATGTCCTAATAAATCTATCATACATGAAAATTATCATAAGGTAATTTTTTTTATACCTGACCTACCAAACATCAAAGCTTAGCCTAATCTACCTTAAACATTCTCAGAACACTTACATTAGCTTAAAGTTGGGCAAAATTATTTAATACAAAGCCTGTTTTATAATAAAGTATTGGATATCTTATGTAATTTATTGAATTCTGTACTGAAAGTGAAAATCACAATGCTTGTACGGGTATCCAGCTTACAGTTTCTACTGAATATGTTTGTTTTTACACCAACGTAAAGTCAAAAAAATATACGTTGAACTATTATTAAGTTGTAAACAGTTTTTCTGGTCAAATAATTTTTGCCAAGGCTGTCAGTACCATGAAATGGGAAAAGAACAGTCTCCTCAACAAATGGTGCTACGAACACTGGATATTTGCATGCAAAAGAATGAAGTTGCACCCTTGCCTAATATCATAGAAAAATTAAATCAAAATAATGAAGGACCAAAATATCAGACATAAACTTGTAAAACTGTTAGAAACAAACATAGGATAAAAGCTTCACAACATTGGATTTGGCAATGATTTCTCGGCTGTGACATCAAAGACACAGGCAACGAAAGAATAGACAAAAAAGAAAAGATGGACTTTTGGAAGTTAAAAATAATTTTGTGCATCGAAAGATATTATCAGCAAAAGATAGTCCACAGAATGGTAGAAAATATTTGCAATTTTGTCTGATAAATTCAGATCAAGAATATGGAGAAAGCACCCAACATTTAAAAACAGAAAACAAGGCTGGGTGTGGTGGTTCACACCTGTAATCCCAGCACTTTGGAAGGCTGAGGTGGGCGGATCATCAGAGTTTGACATCAGCCTGACCAACATGGTGAAACCACGTCTCTACCAAACATAAAAAATTAGCCAGGTGTGGTGGCAGGCACCTGTAGTCCCAGTTACTCAGGAGGCTGAGGCAGGAGAATCACTTGAACCCAGGAGGCGGAGGTTGCAGTGAGCTGAGATTGTGCCATTGCACTCCAGCCTGGGAGGCAGAGCGAGACTCCATCTCAAAAACAAACAAAAAACAAAAGAGAAACAAAAAACTCAATTCAAAAACGAATAGAGACTAGATTCATAGACACTCAATTCAGTGTCTATGAACCTGAATAGACACTTCTCAAAAGAAGTGGCTAACAAGCACATGAAAAGATGCTCAACATCAGTAATCATTAGTGAAAAGCAAATAAAACTACAATGAGATACCCTCCGATATCCATTGTTGACACAGTATTTAATTCTTCATAGCTACTATCAAAATAACAGAAGGCTACTGTCAAAGTAAGAGAAAATAAATGTTAGTGAGGATGGGGAGAAACTGGAACCCTTGGGTACTGTTGGTGAGAATGCAAAATGGTAGTTGCTATGGAAAACAGCATGGCAGTGCCTCAAAATATTAAAAATAGAATTACCATAATAATTCAATTCCACATCTAGGTATAAACTCAACATAATTGAAAGCAGGGTCTCAAAGAGATATTTATACACCCAATATTCACAGTAATGCTAATTACAACAACTGAAATGTAGAAGTGATGCAAGTGTTCATTAATAAATGAATGGATAAGCCAAATATATACACTTTATTTGGCACACACACACATATATATACATATATATGTAATGGATACTAAGTCTTGAAAAAAAAAGCATAAATTCTGATAGGTTTCAACATGGATGAATCTTAAAGAAATAATGCTGAATGAAATAAGCCAGTCACAAAAGGACAAACACTTATGATTGCACTTATGAGGTAATTAGAATATCAAAATCATAGACAGATGGTAAAGTGGTGGTTGCAGGACCTTCCAGTGGTGGAAGTAAGGGAATATGGAAAGTTATTTTTTATTGGATAGAGTTTCAGTTTTATAAGTTAAAAAATGTTTAAAAGATGGATGGTGGTAACTGTTGCACAACATTATGATGTATTTGATATCTCAAACTACACATTTAAAATGGGAAATTTTAATAAAAAAAACTAGGAAAAGAAAATCACACATAATTTGATATCTGTTCAAACCCTACATTGATTAGAATGTTACACAGCATCCACTGCTCCATCTAGTCCTAGGAAAATGGTAACAATCATTTAGACAAGCATTTTTACTGGGATTGGGATATCCGATATCTAACTTTTATTTTAAAAAGTTTAATATATTTTTGGGATTTTAAATAAAAGATAATATAAAACTTTTAAATAAAAGTTAGATATTGGATATCCCACTCCACCCTATGCTTATAATCTCTAACTTTTATTTAAAAAACCAAAGAGTAGTTTTATGTTGCACTCTAGCTGGCTTTGTCCTTTAGAATGCTTGCTGATCTAACGATTAATTAATATCAAAGGTGACTCTTACTACCTATAAAAGTCAACCACTTAACAACATCAAACTTCAAAAGACCCTCCTAGTGCCCCTGGGTCTCCTTGAGAGTCAAGAACAGAGAAAGGTAGGTGCATGTTAACAAAAATATTTAGGGAGACTCTTTCCAGATCTAAGCAATAGCAGGATCTAGGTTAATCAATCTTCAATTCAAGTACATATCAGAGTCAGTGAACAATTCATTACAAATTCTGATTCTGGGATCCCATGCCCAGAGTTGCTGATTCAGTAGATGTAAGGTGGGTCCAGATATTTTCGTTTTTCCTATAAAGAATTATGATATAGGCTAAGAACTACACTTTAAAGAAAGATAGCTAGGCCCAGTCTGAAATCACCCAAGGGAAAAGAAAGAAGAGAAAACGTTACCTGTTTGCTTCTTGCACTCCACAACCTTACCCCAGTCCCACAAATATTAAACTTAGCTTTCATTGATTTTTGCTTAGTTTACCTACCTTTTCCAAAGATGCTCAACTTTGTAGAAGATTTGTGGAAAGGATTCTTTCTCATCATCACTGTGTATTCTCTTCTAGACATAGCTATAAGGAAGTGATTGGAGTTTAGGATGGCTGTGATCTTCTGAGCTTAGGGTGCTGAGTTTGCCTTTCCTATCCTGTGGATAAATACTATAAGGTTCAAATGGTACCCTTCTATCGAATTGCAGGACAATTTCCTTAGTGACAAACTCCTTGCTCAAGATAACTGCCAAGTGCCCTTTCAGCCTCCAATCTACAGAAATATCTTTATCCTCCCCAGCTGTTCCTTTATAGTCTCTTCTCTCCCATTCCACATAGGGATAGTAAACATCTCCACGTACAATCTTGATGTGGAGATGAATCTGTGTGTAAAATTCGTAATCTGAAAACCACAAATAGGCAGGTAAGCTAGAAGCATCCTTACTCTTATTTTCAGTTCAAGTAGTACTAAAATTTCCACTGAGGGGATTGGTTGCTGCTGTAGCTGAAAGATGGATGTGTAAGGGGAGAAAGAGTTAATAGATTTTATCAGAGTTCTTTCTGAGGTATGGACTGTCATGCTCCTCTAATTCTAAACCTCAAAAGAATGCTGAAGGAAGCTGATAAGGCTCTTTGAAGATGTTTTGAAGATGTTTTCATTGGAGAGGAGCTGCTGCAGTAGCACCCCAAAGTGGCACTTCTGTGAACACATCAAGTTATAAATATGCAAATTGAATCACTGGGTGCTACTAGCCCAACCATTCACAGTAGGGTGATTATCAACCAACAGCTTTAAGCTGGTACACCTCCTGCTGTGATAGTTTCAGCAAAGACTTTGTTAGTGTCTTGTCATCATCCATTCCGGATGAGATGAAGAAGGAAGCTCTCAGGATTCCACATGCAAATGTAAAAGTGATATTTTATAAATGTTCAGGTTCCTTTCCTAGGCAGAGGGAAAATATGAGAATGATAGAGAGGGTGCTTTAAAAACAGAGGCCAGGGAGTTTGCCAGGTGGGCTTTTGCGAACAACTCTATCTACAGAGAGTGGTGTAAATAAAACTTGGTGGGTGAGTCAGGCCAGCTGCCTAAGACTCACCAGGAACTTGGTGAAACTGCATATTCCTACACTCCCCTCCTATAGTTTTTTTCAGAAAATTTGAAGTAGATTTTAGGACTGATAAATTTATCATGTTCTCCAGCAATGATGACTTGTAGCCATGATTGAGAGCCATAGTAAATAAACCAAAGCCATTAGAAAGAGAATTCTACTGGGTATATACCCAAAGGATTATAAATCATTCTACTATAAAGACACATGCACACGTATGCTCATTGTGGCACTGTTTACAAGAGCAAAGACCTAGAACCACCCCAAATTGCCCATCAATGATAGACTGGACAAAGAAAATATGGCACATATACACCATGGGATACTATGCAGCCATAAAAAATGATGAGTTTGTGTCCTTTGTAGGGACTTGGATGAATCTGGAAACCATCACTCTCAGCAAACTAACACAAGAACAGAAAATCAAATACTGCATGTTCTCACTCATAGGCGAGTGTGGAACTATGAGAATATGTGGACACAGGGAGGAGAGTATCACATACTGGAGTCAGTTGGGGGTGGTTAAGGGGAGAGGCAGCAGGGGATAGGGAAGGTGGGGAGGGACAATGTGGGGAGAAATGCCAAATATAGATGAGAGAACGGAGGAAGGAAACCACCTTGCATGTATGTACCTATGCAACAACCCTGCATGATCTGCACATGTACCCCAGAACCTAAAGTACAATTAAAAATAAAAAAGAAAGAGGATTCTTCAAAAAGTGAAGACAGTCAGTAACACTGAATAACCATCATAGCCACTAATGAAGTTTTTTTTTTTTAATGATACCTAATTGCAAAAGTTTTAAACATGTCTGAAAATTGTTTGACATTTTCTCATGGAGAAGTGGGGTTTACATTCTCACCCCTGGAACCTGGACTAAACTTAGGGAATGATTAACTGGTAGAGCACAGAGGAAGTGATGCTCTATGATTTCCAAGGCTGGATCATAAAAGGCAATAGAGTTTCTGCCTGATTTTCTCAAAATCATTTGCCTTCAGAACTTTGAGCCACCAGATGAGAAGTCTGAGTTTTGCCATGCTTCACATGAAGACGTCACTGTTAAGTGTTTTGGCTGACTTCTCCAGCTGAGATCCCAGCCAATAGCTAGGGCTAATTGCCACATATATAAGTAAAGATGCATCCAGATATTACCAGTTCCTAACCACTGAAGCACTGCAAGCCACAGAGTCACTCCCAGGCTTGAGTGATGAATTTCCAGTTATCATGAGGCAGAAACAAGCTGTCTCCACTGTCTGCCCAAATTCCTGACCCAGAGTCTAGAGTATAACAACATGGTCATTTTACAGATAAAATTTGAGGGAGTAGAACATAGAGCATGGCTGGAAAGCTTGAAAGGCATTGTAAAGCAGTAGAAAATTAGATCCCTACATACCTCAGTGCAGATCAAAGTTATTACCTCTTATAATTGAGGAAAATCAATAGAATGCATCTAAATTGTGCCAAACAAATCTCAAGATAGAAAAAAGTACTCTAGAACCTGTCTTTCCCAACATATTCCTTACACAGAGGAGACACTTTATTGGAATATTTATTGAAGATCAGTGAACCCAACATTTGCCCATATGAGTCATCTTTTAAATGTTAAAAATAATCATCAGACGTGCATATAATAGTAGTATTTATGTTAGAAAAAAAACTATATATTTTGTTACTAACCATGGCTATCTACATATAAAAATATCAGTAGATCTGTCACACAGCCTACAGACAATACTGTGTGTAAACACAGATCCAAGGCTCTATTAGAGAAGGTGTCTTTACTGCTCAATAAACCTCAGAACCTAGGAATTATTATAACACATCAATGTCTCTTTCTAATTATCTGGGTCTAGACTCTCTGAAAGTGATACTATATAACCACATCCAGTTGGGCACATTTTTTTGTAATTTTCTCTGGCTCTTTCAACATAGGAGAAGAAAACATTTCTGATAAGCTCTATATGTATCATTGTCAGCCCCTCATAAGAGAAGTTGATATGATTACTTGTGTGGCATATGGAGACAAGAGAAGCTAAATGATCCTTTTACAGATCCAGATGGACTCCAAGTAGCTAAGGTAATGACATTTAAACACGTTAAAAATGGATTTTTCGTTTTAACAACTCCAAGTTATGCATAGATAAAATAGAGTCTCTATGAAATTACATAAATATCAGCACTCTCTCAAAACCTTTATTAAGAATGTATTCCAAATTAACTTAGGTAATTTAAACTGCAAAGAAGTAGAAAAAACTAATGTTATATATAAAAATAGTGTCAAGTGTTTTGTTGTTGGTGGTGGTGTAGTGTTAGCTCAGGTTCTATTAAATCTCTTTTAACCTGGAAGCAGGATTATTTTCATTGTTTTAGCGATCTCCTAGATAAGGAAACAGTGGAAATAGCTTATTAATGAATTTTGCAGGTGATAAGTGAAGATATATGGCAGGCCCCTTTGAGGATTCACAGATGTCATATAAATTGACCAGAGAGGGTAGTAATATGAGCTGAAAATAACAAAATAAGATTCAGCCTAGAAAAATGAAAACCACTACATCTTGAGCAAAATAATTCAATGGACAGGAGAAACCTGGTGAGTGGTAATGCTGAAAAAAGACCTGGAGCTGATAATGGAGAACAAATTAGATATCAGTTTGCAGTATGATTCGGCTGCCAAAGGGGCTGATGCTATTTTGAACTGAATACAATGATCCATTATGTTGGGGCAGAGCAAAAATATAGAGAAATGATTCGTGCCTTCCTTGACTCCAGTTAGGCTAAAGTACCATCAGGCTCCTCGACACCTGAAATGTGTTGAGAAATTGGACTGAGTACAGAGAATAGCACTGAAATGATGAAAGAAATGGAATGATGTATTTATGGAAAAAGATTAAAGGAGCTAAACATGTATTGGCTGGATAAGCAATGACTAACAGGGAAAGGGTAGCACTAAGTCAACATTTGAAAGGTGTAATTTCCCTCAGAGAAAAGGGCTATATACATGTAAGATAATAGCAATAGCATTAAAATGCCATGGGAAAGCATCTAAGAGGGGATGGGGCAGACTTAGTATAAGGTTAGTGTGTTAGATAACATCCTGACCTCAGCAAAACTAACAATAGTCCTTTATTTGTCATGACGTCATTGGAAAGCACTGGATAGACCCTCTTCTCAATTGCAAGGTAGAGAAACTTGAGCAATTGGGAGTTGGTACTGGGAACAATTGCATTTTGTGTACTGTGGTTTCAGTGCCTTTTAAATACTGATCTCCATTTCCCCACTCTTTGGTCTAAATTTAATGTCCTCATCCTTATTTCCAGAATGCACATCAGATCTTTCTTTTGATTATCAATCTCTAGAAACTTTCTTCTTCTAAGTAAAACAATAAGGGAAAGAAAATAGAGGATCTAAACCAATTTATACTAAGATGCTAGTATATTAGATAACATTTTAATACATTTCTCAGATATATGAACAAGGGACAGTACATTTTTTTTCTCCACAAAGAAGTCTTCGTTCAATAGATGAGGAGTATGTTTTGATATGGATCATCTCAGTGCCCTTCAAATGACATTCCCTAAGCTTTCAGTTGGAAAAAGCTTGTATTTTGAAATGCCTTCTGTACTATTCAGAGCTGTGAAAATAGCTGCGGCATAGTCTTAGAGATTGAATGGGCTCAATTTAATAGATATTTTGGGTTTTGCATTAAAACCCCAAACATCAAGAGCATGTGACATGCTTTATGACATAGGAAACTGCATGGGGGAGATTTTCACGCAGTTACAACGATCCAAGATATGCTCTATTGGAAGCACAGATCCAAGAGAAATATAACTTAGCTTCTTTCCAGCTCTAACTTTCTATGACTCTATAATTCAGTAACTGTAGGATCATTTTCATGATGCAAGAGTAAATATTGATAGATTTTTTCCACAGTTAAAATGTGAGAAAGGAAGTGAAAGAGAGATGAATAGTTGTTCCACTATGCGTTAAGTATTTTCAATACTAAGAAGATACAATTTAGGAACAAAGTAAGTAATGTAGTATAATGGCTTAGCAAGCAAAAGGGGGGAAATTAAAAACAAACCAAACAAACAAACAAAACTGACTTAATCATCAATCACTGATCTCTGGAGTAGAAAGAAAGAAAATGTGAAATTCCTGCACCTACATGTGATAGATTTGGAAAGACAGGATATCTTGCTCAGGGGAAAATTTAAAAAGTCAGACATCTGCTGTAGAGCAAACACAGTGAAACATGGGTCACTAAAGAGCCCCTAAGTTACACAAAGGACAGGTTTGTGACCCTGAAAGTAAGCAATGCAAACAGAGCAAAAACTCACCCTCGATAGATCTGCCACTGACTAGCCTGAAGGGATTGGTGGGGAATGTGGAAGCAATATAATAATCACCAGGGTCCACTTGTTATTTATATTCTAATAGTAAAGAAAATAGCTTCTTAGGTCTCAGGTAATTTCCTAATACAAGTGCTTTAATGGAAACAAGACAGTCACCTGAGGCAGCTAGTTTAGCTAAACATGGTCAGTAAAATACATCATGCCATGTGTAATATGGTCTGTCTGGCCACAGGCAGTCTTTATGATAGATTCAGGTCATTCCAGGTTTACTAATAGTGTGGGTCTCTGTGTTGATTATTAGTGGCTAAACATAAAAACTATTTTGTCTGTATCTCATAAATTTCTTCATCTTCAACAAGCATGGCCTCGGTCAACACTATGTAAGCAAAAGGTAGAATGATGCAGGTCACTCCCAACTGCATAGACACACAGAAGCCTGCACAGTCTAACTTCATTTCAACTATGTACAGATAGGGTAGCCATCTGAATTTTTTCAAAGAAACCTGGTAGTTTGTAGTTTTCAAATTATAGCATCACTCTACAAACACTATTAAGAGTATAAATGTATTATTCCTGAGAAAAAGAGAAACTGGATAATATGTGAAAATCTCCTTGCCACAACATTTAGGTAATATTAATGGAAAAAGAAAATTTTAATGAAATACAAGGACTTAAACTATAGAGTAATAAGCTCATCACATGGTTATCAAAAGTAAGCAAATAAAAACTTACCTGGCTCCTATGGCTGCATATGAGTAATGGCCCTATGGTTCCCCAAATGCTGAGTAGCTCTGCCATATGAATCGGTTACAAGTTTTAGGTCACAAATGTGCTGAACTTTCTCCATAAAAGCCCAACTCAGCTGTGATTGTACTGGTACAGACAAGAGGCATATATAAAGAGTTCATTGAAAGAAAGAAAGTACAGAAAGAAATGCAAATAACCCAGAAATTCCTTAATCATTTATGGCTTTGGGGTAAGAAAAATCTAAACACAAAGTAGAATAAATGATGGATAGCCAAAGATGGAATGAAAGCAGTGGTGAGGCGGAGAACATTATTATAATTTAATTGCATGTAAACTTGCAGGGGATTCCAGAAATCATTCAACAGAGAATATTTTATTATACCTGATAACCCTATTTTCACCATACCATATTCATTAAAGAAGTCTTCTGCCTCTAGCCTCTTCCACTGTACCTCCTTTAATTGTCACATCTGAAAAGCACCTGGTGCCAACAACCCAAAAAACACATCCCAAATGACCCCAACTCTTAATTCTCATGCAAGCTCTACAACAACCATTAATCTAGACACAAAATATGTTAGTAGCTTTCTGGGCATATTTAATCAATACGACAACCCTAAAAGGTTAAGTATTATTACCCTAATGTTAAAGAGGAAACAGGGAAGATACATACTTACTTGGTCAGTCTAGCACTGAGATTCAAAGCCAAGTTTGACTAACTCCAAAGTTTCCAGCAAGAATCAATGAAAAAGAGATACATTTCTGTAAATCCACTTAGATCCCACTCATTGATTTCTATTTTATTCACTGTAGGCATTCCTTAAAACTTGTTTTGATCTCCTTTAGGATATAAGCAAATAGATTGTAATCCCTGTGTGGATGTATGTGTGTGTACATATTACATATTTGATTTGTTTAGCACATGTTTATTGAACACATAATTCTGTACTATGTACTATGTCAAGTACTGTGGATAAAATGATAAGGATGCCCTCTGCTCTCATGGAGATTACTACTTGTCTGCTCTGCTTCATGAGGCAAGATTCTTTAAAATCAAATAGTATTCAGGGTACTAAAAAATGCAACAGGTTTTATCCTTAGTAATTTGTTAAAGAAAATGTGTGGCTATGTAATAGAGCAACTGAATATGAGATATCAACCTCTCATACTACTGTTGTCACCATCATTATACTATAAAGTAATGTAATATTACAAAAATGCAGAAATTAGAATTCTGCAGGGCTGTCAACTCCTCAGAGCAGGGGTCCTCTGGAGAAATGAGAGGAACTAGCTATCTACCCTATAGTTCAGGACTTGGGATGTATCAATCTTCTCTTTTCTGTAAATGAACCGAGAAATGACTGCCTAATGTACATGGCAATCACTGAAATGGTATTTCTCCAGTAAATGTCAGAAACTACAACTGGGTAGATACTTAGTTACATTCAGTAATAAAACTATTCATAATTTCATTGATTTCTAAAATTTTATCTTTTAGATATTTTTCTCTAATTGCATAATAATGTCATTTTTTAGAACTTCTGAGATTTGTTTGGGTTTTTGCTTGTTTGTACTGATCTAAAGAAGAAGAATATATTTTGTTAATATCTAGCCCAGGAAGTTTCCCTAAAATTAGGTATAGCAGTGTCAATGACTGGTTCAGCTACTGGGCCTAGAGAAGCTCAGGCTCTTATGTGATGAAACAAAACAAGACAAAACCAAAACAAACAAACAAAAACCCAGAGAAGCAGAAAACAGAATTAGAGATAATCATAATAATTACAGACTGCTTCCTACTAGTGTTTGCCATTACTATGAATGCCATACTTGGTAAAGAAATAAATATGGTGTGCCATGCACATAATCTAAAGGCAGAATCTATTCTGAAATGAGATGAAGGAAGAAACCAGGGCATATTCTACTAATTAAAATGTCTGGGTGCAAATTATTAAAATTATTATGAATCCTAAGAGGATTAGACTCTAGAACCACAGTCAAAACTTAACTTTTCATTGGAAACAACCATATATCCACGGATAAACATTTCAAGGAGATGAGTTCTACTTTGCATTGTTTTATGTTTCTATTAGTAAGATTTTTAAATTTTATGTGCACATATATGCCCAAGGAGATTTATTTTTCTCTTAAATTCAGAAAACATGGTTTTTTCCTAAGGGTTAGTTTTATCTTTTTGTTTTTTCTTTTTGAGATACAGTCTTACTCTGTTGCCCAGACCGGGGTCCAGTGTTACCATCTCAGCTCACTGCAACCTCTGCTTCCCAGGCTCAAGTGATCCTCTCGCCTCAGCAATCCCAGTAGCTGAGACCACAGATGTGCTCCACCACACCGGGCTAGTTTTTGTATTTTTGGTGGGTTTCACCATGTTGTCCAGGCTACTCTCAAACTCCTGAGCTCAAGCAATCTGCCCATCTTGGCCCCACAAAGTGCTGGAATTACAGGCGTGAGCCACCATGCCCAGCTCTAGCTTTATCTTATTAGAGAGTTCTAATATAATTTACTTGAGTATCCATGGGCCTTTGGAACTAATTCCTAGTATTTTTTTATTGTTATTAATTACCATTAAGAATGACAGAATTTTAGAAATAAAACAGTTGCTAACGATCCTTGTCTAACACCTTCATTTTGCAGATGATACTGAGTACCAGAGGGGCTGTATGTGTTGACACATGGCACATAGGTATTTCATGCAGGCCTGAAAATTTATTCATTCAACAAACATTCATTAAGTACCTACTATGTGTCAGTTTTGTTTCTACACATATCCTAGGGCAGTGGTCTTCTAACATATCAAGAGTCTCCTTCTCTCACTCACCACCTTTGAATCTGTATGTTCATTTACCCGCCAGAGTAAGATTAAATAACACAACTCATCCCTCTATCCCTAAAATCGGTTTCTGGACTTAATAAAAAAATGATTTATTCATGTAATTTTGAAAAATACACAAATGATACTCGGTTTATGATGAAATGCTCATACAGAAAACCAACTTTCCACAAACGTAGGGACAACCCAGAGTGTGGCTAGAAGAATATACAGCAAGTACATTTTCTAATCTTGCTTACAGCTATACTTCGAGTACTAAAGTGCTGATACTTTTATACTTAAATAAAACCAAAGTGATAATAATAACAATCCTTCCTTCTATTCACTGTTTATGACTGGAGCTTTGATGGTGAGGGGCAATCCTCTGCTTGTGCATACAGAACTTGCTGCTTCTTCCCTATCCTAACCCTTAACTTGAAGAAGTATTTTCACAGTTAGTAGGTCAGGGAAATAACTGCTTCCGAAAACAAATATTGGCTCTCTCCAGACTTACAAGCAAATTAATTTTGGTCTCATTTAACATGGTCAGGCAGCATCTTAATGTGTGTATAGAAAATTGATAGTAACTGTGGTTGAAGGATTTGACCACTTATATCTGACATAAACGTTCTCGTGCTGTCTTCCTTGTACCAGCTAGTTCTGCCACTGTCTCTCTTTCCTCTGACCCACCCCAATTTCTTTTAAAATATTAGATATATTTGTTTTCATAGGAATTCAGGAATTTGTATTTTAGAATAACCTATACATTGGATTTTATGAGGCAGAAATTGCAGGACATGTGATAGGAAAATAAAAGGGTAAGCACAGGAAAAACAAAGAGGATCGGACCATAGCACCATGGTATATCCACACTAGAACTCAAGAAAACCACAGCGAACTTCACCTCATCTTTTGCTGTTATATATAATCTTATCAATCATAAATAGAAATATTATATTTTGAAATGAAAGAATATAGCATAGTAGAAAAATATCAAATAAGAGAAGAGGGACAAGGAAAGACAGATATAAAAAGAGAATGAGATGAAAAATACTACTGTCCGTCACTTAGCCAATTTTCTTTTACAAGCAGATTTTGAAGCATGAATGTAAGAAAAATAAAAGACTCAATCTGGGGTATATAGAGTTACTATGCATCTCTGCTTTCTAGGAAAGGTCTCAATGTATGTCCGATACTCCAGCATAATTATTGGTAGCAATCCTTCCACTTTTAAAGTTTCACAGTTTTAACAATAAACTATACAGTCACTCTAAGGATAGAAATTATTCACGATAGGTTGGCAATTTTACAATTGAATACATTTGGTCTCATTTCTCATTCATGACCTGTTGTTTGTAATATAGACTCCTTTGCCAAAGGATCATATTCTCTACATGCCTCAGTACAATGAATTTGATCCAGGTCAGAATAAACTCAGCTATAATTGCATTCTTGAAAACCTCTCATATGGCAGACTAAGTGAATAATGAACCCATACCAAAACATCAACAGCCCAAGTGTATTTGGCATTATGATTTCACTGTCATGCATTTACCTTCCTTTCTCTTTAACAAAGCACCTGACATTCAAGGTTTGTTTCATCCTATCCCATGAGAAAGAAGGGAAAGTGGCAGTTAAAAACAGCCTCATTGCTAGGAATAGGCATTATTTTTATCCATGTAATCTTAACAGTAATTTAGAGGCCATGACTGTGTAACCACTAGAAATTAGCCTTTATTTCCCTTTTGCTGAAAGTATTTATGACAGGCATTTTTTACTTGTAAAGCAATATATGCAAACTAGTATTAATTCCTAACCACAGAATTAATCCTCACTAGAAGTTGTATTCAAAACATCTTTTCTTTTAACTTATTACTTCTGCAAAATATTAAAACATAATAAAATGAAATGAAAATAGCAAAAATTTTCTGAACAGGATAAAGGGAAACAAATTTACTTATTATTGGTGACACTCTTATTTATAGTTGGTGACAAAATTAATTTTTGGAAATTACCTAGCAAAAGCTACTACATTTAAAATATGTATTACCTTTGAGAAGCCAATCCTACTTTTGTAATATGTATGATTTTTAGGAAAGCAGTCTCTTGGCTCAGATAGCCAGAATTTCAATCTTGGCTTCACTTCTCAGCAGACCTGTGATACCGGGCAAGTTACTTAAACTTCCAGTGGCTCATTTCCCTCTGTTGTATTCCACTGAATAGAGATAATAACTATATCTAATGAATAGGACTATTGGAAAATTAAATGAGTTAGTGGATGTAAAGTGTTTAGAAAAGTTCTGCACTAAAAGCAATTAATAACAGCTATTATTATTATGCTTTAGAAATAAAAGCACCAGCACATAAGGATAATATTAAAAGTGTATTATATTTTTTTCAACTTAAAAAATGAAAACAACTGGGTATCCACTAATATCAGAATAATTAAGTATAATACGGAGTCCATACTGTGGAATATTATGTACCTAAAAATTTAAAACATATATCGTATATGTGCCTATTCTTCTTGCTGGATTTTTTTTTTTAGTATGTGAAGCAAACTGTACAGTTATTTACTCAGTATTATCGCACTTTAAGTTTAAAAAAAACAGAATAATGACCCCCTCAAAAGAAAGCCATACATACACATAAACACACATTCACATATTCCTTCATAATTTTTTAGCATTCACTGTCAGCCACTACTATAGCACTGGGTTGCAGCAATAAACAAAACAAGACACAAATAATGGCTCTCACAAAACATATCCTAAGGTGTGAGGACTCTCTCACACACAAATAAATGAATGAATAATATATATATATATTATATCTGGTGATAAGTGTTATAGGAAAAAAATAAAGCAATGTAGTCACACACATGGGATTCCCGATGAGGCAATGATGATTGACAGAATACTAACTTCAAACAGGGTGGTGAAGAAAAGTCTCTCTGGGGAAATAAAAAAGAAGACATTTGGGCAGAATCCTGAAAGAGATGAAAAGGTGAAGTATATTTACATGTTTTCTGATCACGTGCATGTGTTTGTTTATTTTGTGTGAATAAGATGGAAAATATATGAGAATACACCAAGTTGTTGAATGGGAGGCTACATGTTGGGGATGTGAAGCTAGAAGAGGTTGTGTCTTCTTTATATATTTTTATTAGTATATATGCTACTTTGAATATTAAAATAATTAAGAAGATTAGAGCTAATAAATAAAAGAGTAAGCGGAGGATGGAAATGAACCCAATAATCAGAAGAATTAATTTCCAATCACAGCATATAGCAGGTGCTAAATAAATACTGGTCTAACTAAAGTTTGACTATATCCTTTTACCATTCAAGTATTTCTGCAAATATGGCAACCGAGGCCTGCAGAGATAAGACTATTGGTTCAGGACACACAAATATGAATTCCTGACACTATGTGTCCCACATGACTATCCTCCTTTATCTGTGGTTTCACTTTCCATGATTTCTGTTACTCTTAGCCATAGTTCAATAATATTAAACAGAAAATTCTAGAAATAAGTAATTAATTCATGAGTTTCAAATTGCACTGCATTCCCAGTAAGGTGATGAATCACAGATTAGTCTTGTTCTGCCCTTCCTGGGACATAAATCATCCCTTTGTCCAGCTCATCCATGCATTAGTCACTTAGTAGCCGTCTCAGTTATCAGATCAACTATCATGGTATCACAGTGCTTGTGTCAATGATCCCTTGTTTTACTTAATAATGGCCCCAAAGCACATGAGTAGTAATGCTAGCAATTTGAACGTGTCAAAGAGAAGCCATAAAGTGCTTCCTTAACATAAAAAGGTGAAAGTTCTTTACTTAATTAGAGAAGAAAAAAATTGTAAGCTGAGGTTGCTAAGGTCTAAGTTAGAACAAATCTTCCATCTGTGAACTTGTGAAGAAGGATAAAAAAAATCTGTGCTAGTTTTGCTGTCACTTCAAACTGTAAGAGTTATGAAGGGCCATTGCACGATAAGTGCTTGGTTAAGATGGAAAAGACACTAAATTTATGAGTTTGGTACCATCCATGGTTTCAGGCATCACCAGGGGTCTTGAAGCATTTCTTCCATAGAGAAGGGGGGATAACTATACCCATTTCTTGCCAAAGGATTTGCCTTTATAACATCCTCAGTACTGTTTGTAAAGAAGCTTTTGTTTTGTAGCCCTGAAAATTTCAGTAAACTGCCTGAGAGTTTATTAAAAGTGTTTACATAAAGGAGGAGGTATTCAAAAGTTTGGATTTGGGGGAGTAGAACTGAAGAAAGAGCTGCACTGCTGAGAGTGAAGGCAGTGCACTTGCTGTGTCCTACAAACAATATCATTGATTAGTTTAAATTTTGCTTTGTTTATTTCCCACACCCTACCTTCCAATGTAGGTGCCATTAAACAGGAAAATGATCAAAAGCTAGACATCTGAAGGGAGAAGATACAGAATGAGGACACCTCAGCAGCATTAGTCTCTGAGTAACGCAGAAGTAGCTTTGGAACCTGACAGGGAAATGGCAGGAGAGTTCACCATGGCTATGTTGGAAACGGATTCTGAAGAATTTTCCAGAGTCAGCAGCATATTCACATATGTACCCATCCATTCTGAGCTCTCACAATACTTGTAATTATGTTCCTTGTCAACTGAATACAGTAAGAGTTCATCAGCCTGGACTAAACAAACTCTTTCCAACGATTATAAGAATACTCCACTGGAAACTACAGAATGGATTACACTGCTGAACTAATTAAACAAATATAAGCATAGCCCTAGAAACTGTTGTCTATTTGAATTGCAGCTGAAATGTGAAAGATGATTCCAGTATCATTCCCTTCAAACTAGCTGGCTCACACATAATGTGAATAAATACAGGTGGAGGTCTGGAAATGTTCAAGGAAGTAAGGAAATGTTCAACTAGAAACCAAACAAAGGTATATCTTATTGCTCTTCAGAGACAAATACCAACTAGCTCCTTATTTCAATGTATCAATATCCCCAACATGTGGATATATATCCTCCTCTATCAGGGAACAAAGTGTGTAAAATAGCACTTAGAACATCAGAGGAAATTTTAGCTAATCCTTCAAACATTGTGTCATGCTTCTTCATCAGCTCCACAATTTGGTTAAAAGGTTCCACGGGCTTCACCATATGTTCAGGCAGCAGAAGCAGGCACCAACTCTAGGTATTTAAGCAGAAACGTTCCACCTGTCATAAAACTATCCCATGGCTTCTCTGATATTTCCACCACTAGGATGGTCAACACAAAGGAATCCTTCAAAATCCACACATCACTCCATGAATACCTGATTATCATTGATGTGGAATTACTTTATCATGGCAGCTAGCAGAGAACAAAATTCTAAAGTACATACAATGAAAGAGTTGCACTGAGGGAAAAGACAATGAGATCGATCCAGAGCATGGGATCTTGCCATTCAACCCTAACTTACATGAGCCCCAGGAACCTCACATGGTGAGTAGTGCAAAGAGAAGCTAAAGGCGGCAAGAGAAGTCACCAGCAGAGACGGAAGAACTGAGGAAAGGCAAGCCAACATAATTTACTTTACAGTGTCAGCTAGGGACAAAACTGAGTCTAATGATGGGTCATTAAATAAATCTCCTTTGAAGTTTTGTGCTCTAATATGGAAATAGTCTCTGTTAGGTACACAGTAATAGTTCTTTTACCTAGTCTCTCCAGAGAATGTGATGTGCCTCAAAGTAAAACATTCAAATAACTGAAAGTTGTCTCTTTCATCTTGAAAAACATGCTTTTAACAGTTTTTCTTGTAACTAATTATAAAATGTATCAATCATTTTCTTTAATTCACATGTATTTCACTTCAACAAGCACTTGCTGCATTGTATAATAATGACCTTTTTGGGATGTCTTATACATGTATATAGGTTTATTTGCCTCAGTGCGAAAAGGCTCAAACACTTGTCGTAAGTTTACAGCTGTACTGTTTCTTCCCTGTGTCACTGGTTGCCTGAACAGAGATGTTTGCTTCTTTTTATAAAATGTAGAATTTCATACCTAACTTTGTTAAGATTCTAAATACAGGTCAGCTTCTTATACAACTCATTCAGCTGGGCTTTGTACCCTTAGAATTTTCTCACTTGTTCTTGTGTTCAGAGACATGTTCTGGATCGTACTGATTAGTTAGAATCTGACCTCTGGACAATCAGGGTGGTATACGTAAACAAAAATATTAGGCTCATGAGACAGAGATGCAGCTGCAGGCAAACCAAGAGGAAATGAGGGTTAATAACAGCACATGCCTAGAAATATGATTAAGTTATAACAAGGGTTAGGTGACCTAACTGGGAAAAGTTAGACAAAGACAAATTTTATTCATTTACTCTTATAGTGAATTACTGAAAATGATCAATTAACTCTGGCTAGTTCTGCACTAGAGTTATAGTTGGAACCATAAAATTATAGTACTGGGTAATATTTAATTTAGCACTTTATGATAAACTTCCTTGGTATTGTTATTTAATTACTTCATATGCAAAAGTTACACACACACACACACACACACACACACATATATATACATATTTTAGACAGAGTCTTGCTCTGTTGCCAGGCTGGAGTGTAGTGGTGCGCTCTTAGTTCACTGCAACCTCCACCTTCTGGATTCAAATAATTCTCCTGCCTCAGTTTCCCAAGTAGCTGGGACTACAGGCTCATGCCACTATGTCCAGCTAATTTTTGTATTTTTAGTAGAGTTGGTGTTTTACCATGTTGGCTAGGATGGTCTTGATCTCTTGACTGCGTGGTCCGCCTGCCTCAGCCTCCCGAAGTTTAGATAACAGGCATGAGCCACCGCACCCAGTCACAAACGTTACATATTTTAAAAGAATCCACACTTCTTGAAGGCAGAGATTATGTCTTCCCACCTAATTTGGGTTCCTCTACATCTTTCTACCCAGATAATTCAGTACATGCAGAGGATATTCCATTAACTCTGTACTGAATTGAATGGTTATATATGAATCTTTAAAGTCAGGATAGTATAAACCTCTTTTCAGTACTATCTAGACCAGTGACAATACCAAAAAAAAAAATAAATAAAATGGAGGAAGAGAAGAAGCAAAGAGTATAGGGATATTATGTAATAAAATCAAGTAATTCATTTTCCATTCCATATTTTAATATAATGAAATGCATTGATTTTATGAATTTCTACTGAAAGTTTACATATATGAGCACATTCGCACGAACACTGGATTATAATTTATTGAACCTACTTCAGGAAATAGTCATTTATATCTATTAACTTAATGATTCAATTAAAATAAAGTTCATAAAAATTCTCAATTGCATATCCATTCAACGGTTTTGTAAAAAATTTTATTTTGAACTTGACAGCTATGAGCATTACTAATAGAGTTTGACTGAAGACAGTATTATCAGGATATGCTAGAACTCTTCTCACATTTTCCTTTTCACCCTTGAAGCTGGAGTCACTTAATGCCAACATGAACTTTTAATTCTGATCAGGGGATATTTTAAAAGCTGGAAGCTAACAGAATAGTTGGTCTTGTTTAAATCTCATACCCAGATCTGAAATTAAGTGATTGTCCTGTCTTTTCCAGTATTCCTGCCATATGCCCTTGGTGCTTTCCAAGACAGCCCCAAATCAAAATCCAAAGCAGGTATTCCCAAGGTCAGACACTTATCTGCAAACTCTATACCTTGTTGATGCTACCTGCCTCTCCATGTGTACTGCTATTTGTAACCACCTTCTTACAAACACCTTGATCGTCAGGCCTAGCCATTTCAGCCTTCACTGTCTCTACCACTATTGGAGACATGGCTCTGGCAATTACCAAAACATTACTATGAGTTAATCTTTGTTGAATCTACAGAATCATAGTCCCAGTGGCTTTCCCCTGGGAATGAAGAATCTTAAATATTTCTTCATAGCTAAATCAAAAAATTATAAATTTTTAAACTGGAAGGAGATCCTTCAAGTTTAAAGCTGACTTGGGTATTGAATGTAAAGGCAATGTTTTATGGTAGGTTGCCTTAGAGTCTGCCAGAGGAAAGACTAAACATATATCCACTACCTAGGCATCATCAAAAGAAAGTAATAGAACCAGGACAGACACTAAGTCGTCACTAATGGTTTTGTACTTTCAGAGGGAAATATGGAGAAACTAATCAAAGACTTTAAAACTGCAAAAAAAGCTCTGTGTGTGTGTGTGTGCACACGCGTGTGCACGCATGCACATGCATTATATTTTCTCAAGGAAGAGGCAATTTAGAAGACTGAGATGAACACAACACTTATATCTAAATGGCATGACTGATTCTCCAGCATTTCACTATAGATGCTGTTTGTTTATTATATAATAATATATGACTGGTTTTGACATTGATTCAAATAAGTAGCTCATTTTATTAGCTATTGATTCTATAGAATAACATCCACAACATAAAATTAACTTGTCCTTTAGTATGTATACATATATTTTTTCACATTTATATGTGCATACGTATTCTGAATTTTAAGATTTGAGTAATATCTGCAGTAAAGGAAAAAAACAGCAAGCAAATTTATAGAGTCTGCTTCATATTTTCAAGATAATTCTTTTCTTAAAAAATAAGCTTGCCTGCTGATTGGGAAATATTGTATAAAAATATCTCATTTATTTGACAGAGGTGCAAAGGATACACATTGGAAAAAGGCAATCTCTTCAATAAACAGTGCTAAGAAAACTGGATATCCGTATATAGAGGAATGAGACTCGATCCCTGTTTCCTCACCATATACAAAAATCAAAATCATAGAAGTTAAAGATTTAAATATGATACCTGAAACTGCGCAACTACTAAAACAAAACATTAGGAAAACTCTCCACAACATTGAATTGGGCAAAAATGTCCTGAGTAATACTCTAAAAGCACAGGCAACTAAAGCAAAAATAGACAAATGGATCACATCAAGTGTAAAGGCTTCTGCAAAGCAAAGGAAACAATCAGCAAAATGAAGAGAAAACCCACAGAATAGAAGAAAATATTTGCAAACTATCCATCTGACAAGGGATTATAACCAGAATATATAAAGAGCCCAAATAAGTCTATAGGAAAAATACCTAATAATCTGATTTAAAATGGGCAAACGATCGGAATGGACATTTCCAAAAGAAAACATACAAATGGCAGACAAGTATATAAAAAGGTGCTCGACATCACAGATCAAAAGAAAAAATGCAAACCAAAACTACAAAGAAATATTATTTCATCCCAGTTAAAATGGCTTTCATCCAAAACACAGGCAATAGCAAATTCTGGTGAGGATGTGGACAGAGGGGAGCACTCATACACTGTTGGTGAGAGTGCAAATTAGTATAGCCACTATGGAGAATAGTTTGGAGGTCTCCCAAAAAACTAAAAGTGAAATTACCATATGATCAAGCAATTCCACTGCTGGCTATATACCCCAAAACAAAGGAAATCAGTATATCACAGAAGAGATAACTGCACTTCAATGTTTATTGCAGAACTATTCTCAATAGTCAAGATTTGCAAGCAACCTAAGTGTCCATCAATAGAAAAGTAAAGAAAATGTACATATTATACAAAATGGAGTACTATGCAGACTAAAAAAAAGAAATCCTGTCTTTGTAACAACATGGATGGAACTGAAAGACATTATGTAAGTGAAATAAGCCAGGCACAGAAAGAAAAGTTTCCCATGTTCTCACTCATTTGTGGGAACTAAAAATTAAAACAATTGAACTCATGGAGATAGAAAATAGAATGATGGTTACCAGAGGCTTAGAAGAATAGAGGTAGTAGAAGTGGGAGGTGGGAAATGGAGATGGTTAATAGGTACATAAATATAGTTAGATTCAATGGATAATACCTAGTATTTATAGCACCACACGGTAACTAGTTAGCAGTAATTTGTTGTACATGTTAGAATAACTGAGAGAGTACAGTTGGAATGTTTGTAACACAAAGAAATAATGAATGCTTAAGGTGATCGAAAACCCGTTTTCTCTGAGGTGATTATTAACATTGTATGCCTGTACCAAAATATCTAATATACCCCATTAATATATACACCTATTATGTATCCATAACAATTTTTAATTAAAAAGAAATCTCACTTAAAATTATTTTCTATAAGAAGTCAGTTTCTTATAACGATAGACCTAATCAACACTTAGGTCCTTATTTTACCTTATAGCAAGATCACTAAATCGTCAAACAAGATCACCAGCTATGACTACTCCAATATTACTTTTTAGAGTTAATATGAAAAACTATATTTTTATAATGAGAGAAAACCAGAATTCACTCATTTAATTAATATCTATGTAATTAAATGAAAACACTGTTTTATTAAAAAGTAATTACCTCTAACATTTGCCCTGAAAAGCAAATTACCAGAATTTTCTTTGATAAATAGGAATCTTTTGTGAAAATGTTGAAGACTTTACAGAATCAAAGTCTCTCCAAATTTAAAAAAGCCAACGGAGAATCTTGCTGAGGTTAGTCCAAAGCATGTACAGATGACACCTATAGGTTTGAACACTAACCAAATAATATAATTTTAAACCATGTTCATGGTAACTAAATAATTATTCCCAGAATACTGGGTATAAAGGATTGAAAAATATTATTTACATAGTACATTTTAAGACAATAAAAAAAAATTCATACATAGAATACACTCCTCAAAGAGATGGTCTAACATGCAAACTGAAAAGTTTATTTTGAGACACAATTTATATATATAATGCATAGGTTTTAGGTAAGGTTTACAACCACTGAGCCCAATTATCTTGTTTCAAAGCTAATATAAGTAAATAATAAATAAACCCCAAAAGGAAGAGTCTAAAAAGAACTTACATCAGTTCTCTCTTCATTGAAAGCAACAGAAAATCTCCCCTGGGGCTTACATAAGGAAAACAATAAAACTGACTTGTTTCACAAATCAAGTAAAACACAGAATTTAAAAAAAATAAAAATAAAAAATAGGTTGAACATTTAGGACTTAGGAAAGTAAAACACCAGGAAGCTTTAGGGAACGTCGAGGCAGAAACTCATAAAGAATCTCCTTGGGTTTCTTCCTTATGATACATGAGTTCCAATTACTTTCCATCCTTGCATGAGAGTGCTTTGTATTCAAACTGCTGAGAACGTATTGTTTAGTCTAATCACTTTAATTGAGATGGAGAATGCTTCATGATTGACAGGCAGAATGGCACCAGGTAGAACATAGGAGTGTCTGTTCCCCAGAGAAAAAGCTAACTGCTTTTACTGGAAGAAGGAACAAAAATTCTAACAAGCGAATATACTAGTGCCCTCTTGGAAAGGCAATACAAGAATTTATTCTTCATTTTTCCCTCAATGTAGGTGTTTGCTGGACTTCAGCAGTGAGTAATATAGTAATACATAATATATAGTAATATAGTGTGAAGATATATGGATATAGGGGAGTTGCTGGATGACAATAGTCCAGATGCCTTGGGAAGAAGTCACTAACCTCAGATGCAAATGCATACAAAAAGGAATGGCACAGAAGCATAAAGCCCTCCTCACACTTGGAAGGAAGAAAAGCTCTGTTATGCAACGTTAGGTCTGATAGCAATATTTTATTTTAAAAAATGGAAGCCTGTTAAATACACTCATTACTAGAGTTTAATAATAAAATCCACCAATTGAAATGCTTTCTTAACTTCAATATGTCTGACTTATTAGATGAAAGACATTCTCTTTATGCACACCTGTTTCTACAAAGAAATGCTGACTGAGTCGAAGTCCCTACTATAAAGTATAAAAATGTGAGTCATTCAAATATCATATGTTAATGAAAGGTATTACTGGTTTTAATACAATTTTTAAAATGGTAATATGTACAAATAGAAAGCTAAAATTTGTAAATAGAACAAACATGTATTTGGTAATTATTCTTCCTCAAAAAGTGTTTTTGAAATAATACAGAGTATAAATAAAACAGTTATTTCCAGTTATAAACTTTGGATTGCATTTAAATGTCTGCCTATTTGTCTTTGATATCTTTACCACATATAAAATCTATGGGTTATTTTTGTCATGCTAAACTACACTATACCAAGTTTCTATGAAAGAAAAGTTTGCTTCATTTGACTTTCTAAATGTGGTCACTATAAAATATTATGTTTAAATTATATATTAAACTTATTGAGAACAGAGTCTATGATACATACTACTTTTGGGTTGAGTCTTTTCTAAGCTAAGATACATTTGTACTATGTGTATACTATATTTTTAATTAATCGGTCCATCAATAAATAAGGAAATAATTTCCCTTGAATTAGCATGTAGTGAAAAAATATAATTTTTGTAAAATATAATTTTTGTGTGTGATACCAACTCAAAAAGTGCACAAATAAGATCGAGATGCTGAAACTTTTCAAATGGTGGTGATAAAAAATGCATAGGCGTCTCTCCAACAAAGTGTTATGGAATCATATCCAGACCAACCATAGCCATCTTGGTAAAACTGGATGTCAGAAGTGTAGCTGGTTCTAACATGTGAATGTTGCACAGCCTATGCATTAAGCAGATTTTTAGGAAACTTGACTCTTATTATCCTGGACAACATGCTGTAGTTTAATTGAAGTAAACTTTTTATTTTTATTCTATTTTCAAGTTTACGGGTACATGTGCAGGATGCACAGGTTTGTTACAAAGGTAAGTATATGCCATGGTAGTTTGCTGCACAGATCTTTGGCAAACCTAACAAAAACAAGTAACGGGGAAAGGATTCTCTATTTAATAAATACTGCTGAAAGAACTGCACCATTTTCTAGCCATATGCAGAAAATTGAAACTGGGCCCCTTCCTTAACACCATATACAAAAATTAACTCAAGATAAATTAAAGACTTAAAAGTAAAACTCAAATCTATAAAATCTCTATAAGTAAATCTAGGAATACCATTTAAGACATAGGCACGGGAAAAAATTTCATGACAAAGATACCAAAAGCAATTGCAACAAAAGCAAAAACTGACAAATGGGATCTAATTAAACTGAAGAGTTTCTGCACAGCAAAAGAAAGTATCATCAGAATGAACAAATAACCTACAGAATGAGAGAAAAATTTTGCAATCCATCCATCTCACAAAGGTCTAATATCCAGAGTCTAAAAGGAACTTAAACAAACTTACAAGAGAAAAGAAAACCTCATTAAAAAGTGTGCAAAGGACATAAACAGATACTTCTCAAAAGAAGACACACATGCAGCCAACAAACATAAGAAGTAAACTTTTTCTTTGTTTTCCTACCAAAATGAACAAAGAGATATTTTGCCTAAAGCCAATATAAGTCAACATATGAATTCTGTCAAAAAGCACCTCTGTTTAAGACTAATCAATTTTTCATGAAAATGAAGACTAAGATTGATAGGCAATGAGAATCAGTGTATTCTTCCAAGCATAGGTATAGTGTTTTGACACCGATTACTTTCAATGGCATCCATACTTAGCTGCACAAAGAACTATCACTCAGGATCGTCCCCGCAGATTTATTTACGTTAAGTGAATAAAAGGTCTCAATGAACATGCAGGATAGCATCTAAGGATTAAAGTCATCCTGACATATGGTCCTCAAGAAGGTGTGGAGGAAGTGCCTCAGAAGTAATGTATTTTTATTCATTTATTTAGTAGTTATTTTATACTAGGGGCTGGGAATTCTCAAATGGCTGATAAGCTCTGTGCTCCCAAGGGTCACCATCCTCTCTGTTTTTCTATAATAACAGCGGTCAGGATTAGGGAATGATTCTAGGTACAAAAGCCAAGACCTACTGATTTGGACATTTCATAATATTTTTTTACTCTTCCTTATCAATAACACACATTCCCTCCCATCCCACATTATCTTCCTGAGCCACTGCATTGCCTACTCCTTCACAAAATATGGGTGGTAGGGAAGGGTGGATTTATGTGATTTGCCAGACTTTAAGAGTAAGACAGCTGGCGTATCTAAAACCTGTAACGATTGCTTGTATTATTTCTATGCCTCACCCAAAATCTTCTAATTGGCATATTAGACTTGACCAAACAGATTAACAACTCATTCAATAACAATTGATCAGATTAATGCTAAGATAATTGGATCCTTTCATTAGAAGAGTCATAGGTAGAGAGAGAGACCAGTAAGATCCTACATTTCTTGAATATGAGGCATTACACAAAGGAAATTACACCCAGCAGCATTTTCAAATTAGTGTCAGTGTTCTGTTGCTTAAACTAAGTCATAGAATATGTATATGCTAAATGCTAAATAAAATTTAAAAAGAAAAATCAGGAAGCCATCCATTAGTGCAGAGGTGCAATCTTGGCTCACTGCAACCTCTGCCTCGCGGGTTCAAGTGATTCTCCTGCTTCAGGCTCCTGAATAGCTAGAATTACAGGCGTCTGCCACCGCAGCCCCCTAGTTTTCTACATTTTTAGTAGAGAAGGGGTTGCACCATGTTGGCCAGCCTAGTCTCGAACTCCTGAACTCTGGTGATCCACCTGCCTAAGCCTCCCAAAGTGTTGGGGTTACAGACTAGAGCCACCATGCCCAGTTCATTTTTCTTCCCTAAAAAATCAAAAACAAAAACAAAAAAAACTTTACAAGAAATCCACTGCTGACAAACAGGAGTAACGACACAACTGTTTCTCTTGCCTTCATTTCCACACACATTTCTTTCAGGTGGAATGACTGTAGCTCTGTGCCACCTCGAAATCTACTAGTCTGCAAGCACAAACAAACATTCTCTAAAACTAATGAAATGAGTGGCAGGCAGGTAAGTGGAAGCAAAATTGCTTCTGGTAAATGTGGGTGGGCGGAAAATATTAGCCGCCTGACAGGTTTTTAAGAATGCTGTAATAATATTTCTCATGTAATTAATAGTGTGAGCAGAGCACCAGTAAAGGCTCAGAGGGCTGCCCACAGAGTTCCACTGCAGCCATGCACAGAGGAGGCGGAGAATGTTCCCTACAGGTGAAAACTAGGCTAATACACAATGAGGAAGACTAAAGGTAACCTTGCACTCATAACTCCAAAAGACACATCTGCCACAAGTGAGGCAGGAGTTATGTTTACTCTGCTGTAAGCCATCAAAACCATTTTTGTTAATGTTCATGTATCTCACCTGTATCTCCAAAGATGTATCATTTTTTTAAGTATAGAGTGAGTGGGAAGTTATTAATATCCATTGCTGATAGTGATTGTTAAGATTCTAAAAAAAAGTAAAGGACACCGGTTGAAGAGAAAATAATTTTAGATTTATGTAGTAAAATATTCAGAAAGCTACATGAAGAGTCTTTGGTTGGAGGATCCTTGCTCTGAATCTACTTCATAAGCTTCCTCTTAAAAATGACTGGTTTCAACAAGCTGTTTCAGTCAAACAGGCCGGATAACCCCCAAATCCAAAGGAAAAAAAAAATGTCTACAATCTTCTTGGTCTGTTTGATGGGATTTACCAACTATAAGTGTGAGATGAAAGAATAATTGGTGACCAAATGTCGTAATAAGATATAATGGAGATCATAAAAATATATGTCATTTAACAAAAATTCATCTAGGGTCATTTGTAAGTCTTCCCTTTTTAAACTTTTAGAAAACAAGCAGCATTTTAAAAGATGGAATGTAAACTCATGGCTAAGAAGTTAGTACTTCACTGGAAAAGAAAGGTTATTTTTGATAAATAGAAATGAAGTTAACAAACATTCTAGAATAGGTATGAGATAACGTGTAGTATTTGAAGTACATAGGTAGATTTTAAGGACAATTCAAGAACAAAGCTTAAGACTCAATGTGTAGAAATTATAAAAGAAATCACTGTATTATATTTATTGAAAGAAATTCACAGCTTTTCCATAAAAAGAAAGCAAGAAAAAAAAAGAAGACTGATCCTGTGATATGAAGGCTTCAGCTAGGGGTTGTAAGGAATACAACAATAAATAAGACATAGCTTCTGCCTACAAAGACCTTACAACCTACTGGTTGAGGCAGACAGATGCAGCAAATAGTTTTAATAAAAGGCTGAATGTGATACACATTGAGCAGTCAAGGGAAAAAAAATGTTATTTACAACACTGGCTGCAGTTTGAGCCACTATGATAGAAATATTCATTCCAAGGAGAGCATTGCTCTTACCTTCCAGAAAATATTTTCATGTAACTCTTCTGGCTGGGTCCCTTCTCCCCACCCTGGCAGGTTTATCAAAGAAAAGAGAGACCAAGAAATATAAAGTATAGAAATATGGGCTTGCCTTCTTGCCATTCTAGAATGAATAAGTTTAGGGAAGGCAAAGGGATTTAAAGAAAAGGAGGAGGAGGTGGGTCACTGGAAAAACATGAAGTTACTAAAAACAGAGATGTTAAGAGAAATAGAATGTTGTTGACTGAAATTACATCTCTCCCAAAAAATCCATACATTAATGTCTCAACTCTCACCCCTCCCAAACCTTCCCCGCCTCAGAATATAGCCATACAGGGAACTAAGTTCTTTAGTGAAGTAATTAAGTTAAATGAGGCCTTTAATGTGCCCCTGATCTAACATGACTGGTGGCTTTGTAAGAATCAGAAGAGCCACCAGTGGGGCACATTCACAGAGAAATGGCCACATGGTGAGACAGCAAGAAGGCAGATGTCGCAAGCCAACAAGAGAGGCCTCAGAAGAATCCAACTCTGCTGCTATCTTCATTTTAAACTTCCAACAACCCCAGAACTGTGAAAAAAAATTTTTTTGTTTGTTTGTGGTATTTTGTTATGGCAATCCTAGCAAACTAATACATTGAACTGGTGATGTCAGGGTGAAAACAGAATATTAAAATGAACAAAACATACTGTTATTTATTTTTAGTATGCACTATAGTCTGTATCTGTTTATTATAATTAAGTTTTTAAAAATTCTATGCATATAACAGTTTTGTAGTTATAGTGTTTGGGGGAATTAAAGGGAAAAGATGTTTGAGGGAACATGAAACAGAAGACATCAGTTACAAGGAGCCTACAAATATGTAATTAAGAATTCAACAAGAATAAGAATTAGTAAAGCTAAAAGAAGAATGGGAGGATTCTAGAAAGATGGTGGAGAAGGAAGCACCAGAAATCTGTCCCTCCACCTAGATAACAACTGTACTGGCAGAATCTGTCTGCTTAATTATTTTGGAAATCTGAAGTGTGCTGAAGGTTTATAAACTTCCAGGAAAGGCTTGAAGAGTTAATGGCTAATTCTGTCCAATCTCATCTATTCAGAGTAGTAGCTACCCTTCACCCAACCCTCAGGGTCTTGGCAGGCAGTTTTACATGTATTACCTAAGCAGCAAATGGGGAGTCTAAGGGAGGGTAAAAATGACCCTGCCATCCAAAATATCAGGGATCTATGCATTGATCACTGGCTGCTGCCTGTGATCACAGATGTGCAGACAAAGAGGTGCTGTCCATGGTTGTTCATCTCCCACCACACACGCAAACTGAAATAGAGAATAGAAATATAAGAGGGAAAATCAACAAAACCAGAAGTTGGTTCTTCAAAAAGATCAACAACATTGACAAACTTTAGCTATACATGGACTAAGAAAAAAGAGAGAAAAACTAAAATTTACTGAAATCTGAAATAGAAGTGGGGGCACTACTATTGATTCTACATAAATAAAAGGGATTTTAAGAGAGTACTAGGAAAACTGTATACCAAAAAAAAAATGGATATTTCTAGAACCACAAAACCTACCAAAACTAGGCCATAGACAAATAGAAAATCTGAATATATGTACAAGTAGTAAGGAGATTGGATTATGAATTAAAAATCTCTTGAAAACAATAGCCCAGTAACTGATGGCTTCACTGGTAAATGCTACCAAACATTTAAAGAAGAACTAACACTAATCCTTCTCAAACTTTGCAAATATTAGAAGAGGAAGGAACATTCCCCTAATTTTTTCATGAAGCTAGCATTACCCTGATATCTAAGCAAAGACAATGCAAGAAAAATTTACAGACCAATATCCCTTATGAACATTGATGCAAATATCCTTAACAAAATATTATAAAACTAAATTCAGCAGCTTATGAAAGGATTATACACAATTACCAAATAGGATTTATCCCTGGAATAAAAGATGGTTTGAAACAAAAACTGATCAATGTAATAGACCACATTAACAAAATAAAGGGGAAAAACACATTATCATGCCAATTGATGCAAAAATGGCATTTGTCAAAATTCAACATCCTTTTACAATAAAAACAATCAACATACTAAGAACAGAAGAAAACTACCTCAACATAAGAAAAGCCATGTATGAAAAATCCATGGTGAACATCATAATCAATGATGAAAGACTGAAAACTATTCCTCTCAGATCAAGAACAAGGCAAGAGTGTGTGCTTTCATCACTTCTATTCAACAAAATACTAAGTCTCATCAACAGCAATCAGGCAAGATAAAGAAATTAAAGTTCTCCAAATTGAAATGGAAAAGGTGCATGTATTTCTCTTTGGAGATACATGATCTTCTCCATAGAAAACTATAAAGATCACACACATACACAAACCTGTTAGAACTAATAATTTCAGCAAAGTAGTAGTACACAAAATCAACACACAAAATCAGTTACATTTCTATACACTAACAATGAACATTCTGAAAAGAAAATTTTGAAAATAATTCAATTCATGAGAGCATCAGAAACAGCAAAATACTTAGGAATAAAAATAAAAAGAAAGATTTGTATGATGAAAACTAAAACATTGCTGAAAGAAATTAAAGAAGTTATAAGTAAACAGAAAGACATCCCATATTTACAGATTGAAAGACAAGATTATTAAGATATTAATACTATCCAAGTGAATTACTAGTTCAGTACAACTCCCATCAAAATCCTAATGACATTTATGCAGGAATTAAAAAAAATTCATTTTAAAATTCATATGGAATATAAAGGAAGCTCAAACAGGCAAAACAATCTTGAAAAAGAACAAAGCTGGAAAATCCATATTTTCTGAAAACTGATTACAGAACTATACTGATCAAAACAGTGTAGTACTTGCATAAAGACATCTATATATAGGCCAATGAAATGAAAGACAGTCCAAAAATAAAATTTGCCTATATGATTAGATAATTTTTAACAAGGATGCCAAGGCCATTAAAGGGGGTAGAGGACAGTAATAACAAATGGTGCTGGAAAACTGGATGTCCACATTCAAAAGAATGAAGTTGGACCCTGACCTAACACCACATACAAAAATTAACTCAAAGCGAATAAAGGACCTAAATATAAGATGTAAAACTGCAAAACTCTTAGGAAAAAAAAAAAACAGGGCAAATCACAACACTGAATGGCAATAATTTCTTGGATATGACACCAAAGGCACAGACAACAAAACAATAGACAAAAAAGACAAGTTGAACTTTATAAAAGGTTTAAAAGTTGCACTGAAAGATACTACCAATATAGTAAAAATGATAACCACAGAATGGTAGAAAATATTTGCAAATATTATCATAAAAATAATATTCAGGATATTAACTGAACATTGCTCTTATTCCAAAATGGGCAAAAGACCTGAACAGACATTTCTCCAAAGAAGATATAGAAATGACCAATAAGCACAGGAAAATGCTCAACATCACTAACCATTAGGGAAAAGTAAATCAAAACCACAATAGATGCCACCTCACATTCATTATATACCTATTAAAAAAAAAAAACAGAATATAACATGTGTTGATGAAAAAGCAAATAAAACAAATTTGCACTGGTGGTAAAAATGTAAAATGGCACAGATGTTCTGGAATAACAACACCCATACCATTTTACATTCCTACCACAAGTTTGGCAATTCCTCAAAAAATTGAAAATACATTTATCATATCATCTAGCAATTTCACTTCTGAGTATATTTGAAAAAATTGAAAGCATAATCTAAAAATATATTTACATACCCACATTAATAGAATTATTCACATCACAATAGCTAAAACATGAAAGCAACCCAACTGCCTAATGATAGATAAATAGATAAGCAAAGTGTTTATATACATACACACACACACACACACACACAATGGAATATGATTCAACCTTAAGAATTATAAAAATTCTGAGATATGCTACAACATGAATGAAGCTTGAGCACTTTATGCTAAGTGAAAAAAGCCATTATTCCACTTATATGAAGTAGGTAGAGTTCTCATAATTATAAGGATGGAAAGTAGAATGATGGCTTCTTGGTACTGGAAAGAAGAAGGAATGGAGAGTTACTACAGAATGGATATAGAGCTTACTTTTAAAAGATGAAAGAGTTATGGAGATGATGGCAGTGATGGTTGCACAAAAACATAAATGCACTTAATACCACCAAACTGCACATTTAAACATGGCTAAGACAGTAAATACTTTTACATGCATTTTATTGTAATTTTTTAAAAATTGAAAAAAAGTTATGAGAAGCACCTAATTTCCCAGACTCTGCCCAGACCTACCAAAATGATGCCCTTGATATTTTTTGGAAATTTTGAAGAAGACTCTGAATGTCTTTCATTACATAAAATTGGGGCTGAATAATTTTATTTGAATATTTAAGAAAAAGAGATTCCAGTAGTGTGGCCAAACGGAAAGACCTGGATTCCCACACACTCTAAAGTGATATTCCATAACTAATATCGAGGTTTCATGGAGCTGTTGACCTTAGAGTTGGTTTCTCACATGTCAAGGCAATGGAGAACATATTAGCTGAGTCGGCCAACATGATCAAAGACAGTATCTGCAAACCTCTTAAGAATCCCAGAGTCTGTGACACAAAGAAAGTGAGAACACTCACATTTTATTTAATGACCTCTTCAGGGTCTTCCATTTAATGTACAGTTCAATGTTCCATCACTAATATCTTATATGAATGAAAATGTCATCTATATTGTGCTCAAATTATGTGATGAAAATGATCAGCAGTAAAAAGACTGGACTGTGGAATTCATTAACAATCACTTTTTAAAAAACATAATTAATACCTTGTAGGACACTGAAAATCTCTTTATTCTGCTGAGGATAGCAGTTATTCCAGAATGATTTTCAATAAATCACATTTGGTTGCAATACAAGAAGCTATTCTTATACTGCATTGAAGAGAAGACTTACTTTTTGCATGGAGACATTTGATTTTCATGAAACACTTTGAGGAAATTGGTAGGCATCTCCCATTCCCTGGGACTGATGACACTTGAAACTTAGCACCTCTCTTCTATGAGTTTTAATATGCTTAATAAGTATTATTACAACATGAAGTACATTTTACTAAGAATGAAATGAGATACTAAAAGATTAAGTGTCTGACTCCATGCCACCAAGAAAGTCAATCATATAGAGATGAAACGTAAAATCTGGTCATCTGCACTTTACCTACTAGATTTCTGGTTGTGTTTCATTATCTCTGAATTGTATAGAATTTCAATTAAAAAACAAAAAATACAACAGTGAATTATCAGTAAATCTTGTCAGCACTCACTTCTTATTTTTCAAAGCCACCGTAACTGTCACTATTTCATTTATTGATGTATTTTTGGTACCACCCAATCTCTACAACCATCCTAAAAATTTCTCTACAGGGTATGCAACTGACTCTAGACTCAAGAACTGGAAGATCACAAATTGAACTTTCCTAGGACCCCAGAACATGAATTGTTACCAACAGAGGTTCTGAGAATGAGGAAATGGTGATGAATATACTCCCTAGGTGAACAAACAATGGTTCAGTCAAGACTTAAGATGTCTTTCTTGCAGGCTGCATAGCTCCTTTAATCTTTTTCCTGTCTTAGGCTCAGGCACAAAAAAAGAGTTGATTCCCTTTAATAAATAAGTCATCTACTTCACAGAGTTGATATCATGAGGAACGAATCAGAAAATACATGTGAAAATTGCTTTGAAGTCATGATTTTCAAATGCATGCTATTTTGTGTTGTCTATCATCACTATTATAATCATTATTATATGATGACTAAAAGAAAAAAGAATGGCTATTTCAACCACTGTTGGGAACAAAGGACTCTAAACAGGATTCCACGCTGAAAATTTTTGAGCAGATGTTTGCTGCTGGGAAATTACACCTCTAGCATTTAATATTTTTTCCCCACAGGATTTTTTTTCTCACCTTGAGTTTGGTTTGTTTTATACTTCAAACATCATAGTATACATAAAATATTGTATCCTTTTTTATTCATTTTTTAACAAAAGTATTTTTTGTTGTTTATAGTAACTACAGTGCTCAACGATAGATTTTTACTTGTAATATCTATAAGACATTGTATTAACTTTCGTAGTTGAGGATCATAAAATCATCCTAAAACTAAGTGCTGCAAAGAAACCCAACATAATTGATAAACTTACTTTGAATAATTCTAGATTATTATTTGAATCATTAGACTCTTTAGTGTTTTTAAGATTAAAATCCCTACACATTTCCCATGTACTGAAGTATCATTTGTATAAAAACTCCTCAAAATGTAGACCTTTATGTAGATTATTTATGACAACTTCCTTTACAGGACTGTAACACTTGTGCATATTTTTACTCTGTATATAATTAACTTTTAATAATTTTTATTTGACTTCATCAATGCACTGCTTGCTAATATTCAGGGAGGCCTGCTCTACACCAAGATGAACTTTTCAGAACGTCCAGATAATTATTTAAAATAATGTCTCTCAATAAATTTTTGGAACACAATCTGTAAGTTGGAGAGGTGCTGCAGTTAAATATTTTGAGTCTTATCAGTTCCTTACAAGGAATATTCTTTGAATTCTGATAAATACAACCACAATAAGTTAAAACAGCTACTGGGTCCATTGATTTTAAACACTGATGAAGAGATAATCTTGCATCTAATTACCTATGTCTCAAATACAAAAACTTTGTGTCTCTTATTTTGGATAAAAACGTGAAGGAAAAGGGGTTCCTTATTACAATAACAAAATATTTTCCTTTCATAGGCCATACCAATGCTTCACTTGTTTCAAAACAAACAAAAACAAACAACAACACTTCTTACATCAGGGACTTTTGGTGCACTTCAAGAAAGCCACAGTTTAATTCTTGCTATTGATGGTTCTTTGTGTTCATCCAAAGAAATAATATTTTTGTACTATTAGTTAATCTGTCTGTAAGCCTTTTTTGTTAGAGCAGCTTTTACATTTACCAAGAGCCGTATTTTTTATTTATAGAACTGGGTATCTCCAGATCAGGTATTTTTACTGATGCCAGAACAAAACTTAAGGAAGCTAAAGAAGGACTCACATTTCAGAGACACCCCTTTGGGTCAATCAGCACCTGTAAATGTTTACATAATTCAACACTTAATGCCAAATTAATCTTTTTTTAACTTTTTTTTTTGTCAAATCAGAATCTTGTCCAATAACTTCTCCAGATATTACATAAATCACAACTCTAAACTCTGTATTTTAAGAAAGTCATCAACATAATTTGTCTTATCTATTTGTACTACTACTATGACAATTTCAAAGAGTTTTTATTGAAATAAAAATACTCCCTTTTATTTTCCTCTTTTTCTTCTTTATTCCCACTTCAGTCTACCAGTTCAAATACTATTTTATTTACCACAAATATTTGCCACTATTTATTTACATGCAACCTCACTATTTTTCTAACTTTTATTTTAAGTTCTGGGGTACATGTGCGGGACATGCAGGTTTGTTATGTAGGTAAACGTGTGCCATGGTGGTTTGCTGCACCTATCAACCCATCACCTAGGTATCAGGCCAACATGCATTAGCTCTTTTTCCTAATATACATAAATAGTTATTGCTTACAATTTTGGAAATTGAAGTAAAGTTGACATGAGAAAACTCCTTGTCCTCCTTCCTCCCAATTAGTGGACAACCTTACCCAGCCTATAAGGTAGACATGTCTATAAGATAAATAAGATCCTTTTCATTTTACAGCTGATATAATTGAACTTCACAAAGTTAAATTGACCTTGGTCAGGGTCACACAGTGGGTAAAGGGCAGAAGTAACGCATGTCCCAGGATTTATGCTTGATCTGTTCTTTTTCCTATTAGTAATTGCTCAGCGCGCACACACACACACACACACACACACACACACTCACACACGAGTCCTATCATGACAGTCTGATTCTTGAGAACAGCATTTGTGAGTTTGCAGGCATTCTGAATGCTGTTGTCTTTCAAGGTAAATATTAAATAAGTAACAGTCACTATTATTGAATAATTTAATTGTATTGTTGACTATACATTGTATTGCTATGTTAATTGTAAATTATATAGATGATTATTTTTAATTGACCTAACAAAGATACCGTCACATATGTTCTCAGTGTCATGCTGAGAATTAAAACAAACCACTGGGATAAAAAGTGATTGGGTAGCCAGAACAGTTTCTCTAATAAGTGAAAAGGACAAGAAGAATCACAACTCAGAGATCCAGACATGGACATTTTAACAAGAATACAGTTAGTTTGAGACATGGAGAGTAGAATACATGTTATTGGAAATTAGCAAAGGGCCAAATCATGTGTAGTTTTTGATAGGCTGGGACAGAAATTTCAAGTTTATTTTAACAGCTATGGGAAGACTTTGAAGAGTTCTAAGCAGGGAAGTGACATGATCTGACCTATGTTTTTGGAAGATTGCTCAGATCAAAGTCTGTTGGGATCAAGTGGGCAGTTGAAATGGAAATAATGCTGGGCCAACTGTAAATAGTATTTAAGGATCCTTTATAGGAGGTCAAAGGATATAGAAGAAAAAATATATGTATTCATAGGACCAGAGGTGAAATCCATAAGAATCGGGATAATGAAAAAGATCTGTGGTAAGCAAGAGAGTGAAAATTAGAAGAAATATTTGAACAAGCAAGATGAATAGTCAGACATGGATAGCTTGAAAAAAGACACTCACTTATGGGCAAATGTGGGATTGAAAGATGAAAACTTAGTCATTGTCATAAACCCTTCATTTCACCCAGATCCCTTCTGTGTTCGGAATCTCCAATTTGGTAATCTATCTAAAATCACTGGCTTTCCTATGTTTAAAATTCTATACCCTCAGAGTCTTTCCAAAGCACTACCATATACTGTGCAATAACATACTTTTGCTGAGAACAAGGACTTTAGATGCAGGTAGACCATAGTTTAAAATTCCATGCTACCAATTTCAGGCCATATGAAAGAGCTACTGACAACCTCAATGATCCATGGTTTTCTTGTTAGTAAAAAAGGATTATTAATAGCACATACCTTCTAGGGTTGCTATAGGCAACAAAAAGTATAATCCATAGAAAGTACTGAACATAGTATTTGGAGCATATGAAGATACTGTGAGCTGCTTTTAATATTATTATTAGTTATATGTCAATATAGAATTATAAAAATCTACTTTTAATATTCCTTACATGTCATTTGGCATAAAATTGATTTCTTGCTCATTAAAAGGTAGTATCTACTTAAAGTCAGTGCTATGTAATTATGCCCTATGTTTCCTTTATCTATGTGCTTTTCTTTATTTTTGTTATTAATTTGATAAATAAAGGAAAGTTTCATCATCTCTACCCATTGTTGCCTGCCCTCCTCAAACTCCCCACCCCACTACCCTGCCACTGGTACTTTCCTGAGGCAACCAATTTAGCAGCCTCAGTATATGTTTTTCCTTTTATGTTTCCATTTTATACAAACCTATACAGATATATTGTGGGGTTTGTACTTACTAAGTGGGGCTCACACTATATAAAGAACTCTATAACTTAATGCATTCTGGACATTTGTCCACATGAATAGATTACAATCTAATTCTTATTAATGGCTGCAAAATATTTCATAAAATGAATATATTATAGTATCTTCAAGCACTTTCCATTGATAGGTATTTCTAATGAGTACAGCTTTTGTTTGTTTGTTTGCCTTGGTTTGGTTTTTGCTGTTACAAGTACTGTTATACTAAACACAGCATGAATTTATATACTTATGACTGACAGAATTAATTCATCAAAATCAGAAGATAAATCAAAGACTGCTACTTCCTATGTTGTGTTCCTTACAGGTGTATAATATATGCACATTAAAATGAATTCTAACAAAATGTATGTAGGTTTTCAGTCTTCATTATTACTCATATGGAAAGAGGTATTTATTTTAAAAAAGATGTTTATCCCCTCTTTTTGTTTGTTACTCCCTTTTGGTTTTATCAGATCTAAATGAAAGAAAAATTTAATCTAAATTTAATAAATTGGTGCTTGTTTTCTAGAAAACATTTTGATTTGTCTCTTTTGACTAGAAATTCTTTATTGCAAATATACAAGTTCAATGGATCATTAGACTGTCTAATGAAAAAGTTATTAACTACTTAAAATCTAGAATTATGTATTTGTGCATATACTCATATGCATTTGTGTACATTAGAATGTGCATGAAAGATCACACAGACTGGTTATTTCTTGACAAATTTTTCTCATCGAGGGTTGTATAGGGAATGAAGGGAATACAAAGTATTTGCCACAAATGAATAGACTATCGGTATTGTGAAGAGCGTTCTCTATTATGTCCCACAATAAAATATTTTTCCCAGGGGAGTTATCAGTAATATTATATTAACATGACAAGAGAAAAACAATTCACTCAACAAACTTTCAATTTTAGGATTACTTTTCAGAAACTTATCAGTTATATAAGCTGGAGACAATCTAGACAACAACATACATCTTGAGCCCTGATGAACTTTTGATAGAATTTAGAAATCTGCTACTGAGGTTTATGTTGCTTATTAGAGAGTGCATTCCTGCTACAAAATGAGTCTTGTTTTCATAAAGTTGACTACCGTAGAGACCACCTTTGAGAGGTAAACTTTATTCATCTAGATATGTTAACATGCCCTCTTACGAGCATCGGAATGTGAACACTTGTGTTCCAGTTGGCCTAAGTGTCTTAGGATCATACAATATGGACATTCTAAGGGAGAGGCTTGCAAACTATGTTTTGGAGGCCAAATTTGACCATGGCTTGTTTTTGTACAGCCTTTGAGACCAAAAAAAAAAAAGGTTTTTATATTTTAAAAGAATCACAAATTATAATAATAATATATAACTAAGAATCTTTGTGGTCTACAAAGTTTAAAATATTTACTATTTGGTCTTTAATAGGAGAATTTTGCTGATCTCTGAGCTAAGGTCATGTTTAAATCTTTTTAAAAAATCTTTTAAAGTCCCCAAGTTTATTTGTTACAGCTTTTGTCTATTATAGGAATAAAAGTTGCCTCCTTTCTTAATTTGATTTCAAGGTAAAAAAGGGCAAAGTGCCTTACGATGTTGAGTTGTATTTGCTGAAAATATCTTCTGTAAACACACAAAGAAGAAAAGAACAGCCTTAAGAGAAAGAATGCTTTCAAAAAGGAAATGTGTAATGCAAAATTGTTCTGTTCATAAATGTTAATTTTCCTTTGCCGGCGTTAGTTATTATCTGCTCAGCTATCCAGTTATCTCACTAGGATGTTGTAAACTGAGATAAAAAAAGATCTGAGCTCTTCACTAGGTGCTATATTGATCTAAAGCGTTGCTATGGTAATTTATTATTGAAGAGATTATAAATGAGAAACTCTTCTGCAAGAAGAACTACTCTAGGAGAAAGTTTTGAGGCAACAGTGTTACCTTGCTATGTATAATATTTGGAGGTATTTTTTCATATCTGAAAGCTCTATTTCCTCCTCCCTCTTCTAAATCTCTGTAGCAGGTTAGCTCCATTTCCTGTGTCATTGACTAACAGTAGACACCTTTCTTGCTATATGCCCCATAATTCAAAATTAAATTTCCATAGTGATGAATAACTTGAAGGAAAAAAATAGTACTATGGACAAAAACACTGAGTAGACATTTAAGGGAAATGTAGAATTCGGTTATTTCAAAGCAATAAGTACATGATGCCATACCTAGTTCTTTTATTCCTATAAGGATAAAATGCCTTGCTCTGTCAGTAGTAGACCAAGACCAGGTCCTAGGGCTCTTAAGTGCCTAACCAGTATTCTCATCATTACTTTTTGTGATAAAAAGAAATAATAATTGGAAGAAAAGACAAAACATGGAGCCTGAAAAGCAAGAAAATGAAAGAAAAATGAAGTATGTAAGCACACATTTAAAGGTATATAGAAAATGACATACAGGATCTCCATATGAAGAGAAACAGAAAAGTAGATACAAAGTGTGTGACATACTGGCAGTGTATGTTCTTATTCACCAATGCCAGGATTATCCCTGGTGAACTTAGGCCAAATTGCCATGACAATAATTACCTCTAGTACTTTGACAGATCATTATGAGAACATTAGCAGGGCATTAGTGAGAATTACCCATTTTTCACACATTGATTAGATGTCGTAGTTGGCTCATTAGTGTATTGGTGTCTAATAGCTGCAATCTAACTAGCACTTTCCTCCTTCAGCTGAGATCTAAACCTGCTAACCTCAGACCAAACCATGTAAAGGGACTTTGTTAAACAAGTACATGCTCATTTCACTTGTTTAAGAAAATACTCATTAATCAAACCAGAGAATTATTTGGCCTATCTCTGCTTGGCAATGCACAGTTATCTACCATCTTTCCCTGATTAAAATGACATGTTAAGTACTTTAGAAAAAATACCATACCAGTATCCTCTACAATTTATTCGATTACTTCCTAGCCTGCTGCTACCTCATGTCTCAATTCAGGATAAGATTACCTCTTACTTTATTGCCTTTATTTTGAAGAATATTCTCATATTTCAATCATCCTAGTTATCAATTGCTTTGGCTTCTGAAATCAGTAGCTTAGTTGTTCTCAACAGCCTGTATATTAGGATCACCTAAAAATATTTCATAGACATCCTATAATGCATGCCCTACATCTCAGCCCAATTGAATCAGAATTTTTAGAAGTGGGACCTGGGTATTCATATTGATTTATTTTTTTATGCTCACAAAGTGAGTCTGAAGCACACTGGGGGTTCAGAATTACTGTATTCTGAAATACATAATTAGACCCATTAACCTAGGATACAGAGTGAGGTGGGATATATACAGTGATAAAGTTAACAAACCAGCTGGATTACTCCCAAAATTGATGACAGATGGTACATTGCTCTCAGTACATGCAAATGTTCTAAAAATCCAAAACAGAGAAAAGGTAACTTTGAGGGGGTGTTCTGTGATTTTTTTTCCCTTTTCTTGCATACCACCACCTGTCCACCCACACAGAAAACACATTTAATTTTGAGTCATATATGTTAGTAGGTACAACTTCCTCACACTATTTTATGAGTAATTATGTTTTTCTAATTCAAAGCAGTCCAACACAGATACCAGGGCAAAGCTCTAGCCTCTCTTTTTTACCTTTCACTTGTCAAAACAACACTGACTAGAATATGTCAAATGAATTATTGAGGTCCTGGGTCCTAAGCAGTCACTGAAGCTGGCTGGATTATAGGACAAGCAGGGGTGTGTGTAAGTGACTGAGCTTCACTCAGTCACAGGGTCAGAATCTAGCTCCTTTTATTTCCACAGGAAACTCAGGAAGAAGGAATGAAAAAAAACTCCACAAAACCAAAGAGAAAGAAGGTGAAAAGGAAACGCTGTGTTTATGTGACTCTTTCCTTAAGAGTCTAAAAGGACAGATTGAAATTAGGTAGAATTGAAATCAGCCGCACCACCTTGGTCAAGGTATTTCCCATATTCTGCATTCAGTTTCTATATATGTCGAGAAAGTTGGTTAAAATCCTTTAATTCTCAGCAAGCTTTAAAGTGTTATGATTCTATGAGACAGCGTCTTAGAACACAAATAGTAAGGTGCGAATAAGCTGACTTCAGCAATGTAAAATAGATCCTCGTCATGCAAGGATTTATTTTTTATTATTCCCACTACTTGAGAGCACTCTTAAAGGTGCAAGGAAAACAGTACATTGTAACTTCACAAAGGCCAAGTTGAATCCCAAGTCCAAAGAGGCTGCTGTGTAGGGAATCTGAACCCTGTCCAGCCTCTATTTCAGTGCAAGACCTCCATTCTCTATGCAACTTTGCAAATTTAAGGATTAACAAGTCTTAGGATATGTCTCATGATTATTAAGAGATGCCTGTAAGTCACCCTGCATTTTATCGGAATGTCTTTCCTTAATATGCCTGCCTATATTTAAATATCTTCTCTGTGTAGTTACCATTTGGGAAATTGGACAGAATAAGCAATTTAAAAGACAATGAATGCCTTGAGTATTGTTTGGGGTACTGTTTTATATAAGCAAAAGAAAATCAGCCTTTGTGGTGTTAGTAGGTATGTGCATATTAAAATTTTTGAATTGTGTATAAAAGAAATAAAGCAAGAAATAGTTATTATGGTTGACATTAATAATAAAAATAATACAAATAGCCCCCTTTTACAGAGTACTTACCATGGACCAGAAACTGTGCTAATTACCTTTTATATATTATCTTATTTAATCCTCAAAAAACAACTTTGGGTACTTGTGCTGTTATTTCATTTTACAGATGAGGAAACTAATTTTGAGAGAAGCCCAAGATCACATTGATAGCGAAGCAGTAGAGACAGGTTCGCAACCCAGATCTGCGTAAAGTCCTAAAGCTCCTAGCACATAGTAACTGCCAATAACACAATGGTTAAGATCATGGGACTTAGAGCCAAAAGGGTATCTGAGAAGCTCTTCTCTCTTCAATAGATCCTTTATTCAGGTACAGGGCTACTTTTCCTGAATCCAGTTCTGACCAGACTTCTCTGATTAAGAGAAAATGTTCATGCCTTTATTATCTCCCACCTCCAAAATTCAACCATCTCAGGTAAACATTCAAGGTACTCTGCCGTCTGGTCATAGTCTACTTTGATAGTCTTATTGTTCACCAATCCACTACAGTATCCTAATACAGTCATATGGTACACATTCTTCTCTCTCGCTCTCTTTCACTCCTTTCTCAAGAGAGATGGGATTTTGCTCTGTTGCCAAGGCTGGATAACAGAGGTTCTATTCTAGCTCACTGCACCACGATCTCCTAGACGCAAGCAGTTCTCCTACCTCAGCTTCCCAAGTAGGTAGAAACACAGGTGCGCATCCCACACTTGGCTAACTTTTCTATTTTTTGTAGAGATGGTTTTGCTATGCTAACTTGGCGGGTCTCAAACTTCTGGGCTTAAGTGATCCTCCTGCCTTGGCTTCCCACAGTGCTGGGATTACAGCTGTGAGCCACTGCACCTGTTCAGTACATTCTTTTCATTTACGTAAGACACCATTTTCCATTTGGATCCTGCAGCTTATATGTTCAGGGAAGCCTTAATGGAAGAAGTGACATTTCAGCTGGATATTGAAGGATGACTAGAATTTTGACAGATGGAGGCTGAAACAATGAAAGAGGAGAGGAGAACATCTGGGATAATGTGTCTAATCAAATAAAGCCATGGGCCAAGATACAGAAGAACAGAATATGTTAGGACACAATCTTATACAGAGACTCAAGGAGGACAATAATTACATTTAAAAATAAAATTTGGAATCACACAATGGAGAACATGGATACCAGGCTAAGAAGTATTTACTTTATACTGTAAGCATATGTAACTAATAAAGCTTTCTAATAATGTAGCATTGATAGGAGTAGCATTTAGATAGGAAAATTAGTCAGGGTCTGACAAGCAGGAAAAATGGAAAGGTAAAAATCTAGATCCAGAGTGACTGTTTAAGAAACTCAGGCTAGGCTCTAGGAATAAAGGTATATGGACAGAAAATGACTGAGCCTATTTATAATGCTCAACATTATAAATAAGGAATCATTACAATTAGAACTAATTAGATATTTAATGCCAGATAGAGAAGACTCAGAGAACATCTAGTATACACAGAGGTGTTTAGTAAATGTTAGTTGACAAGGTAGATGAGTTTAAGCACTTAGGAACCATAGTGCAAATATCACATGTACCCTAAAAATATGTACAACTATGTGTCAATAAAAAACTAGGCCGGGTGAAGTTTTTTATTACACTTTGGAAGGCCAAGGCGAGGGGAATCACGAGGTCAGCTGTTCAAGACCAGCCTCACCAAGACGGTGAAACCTGTCTCTACTCAAAATACAAAAATTAGTCTGGTGTGGTGGCGGGTGCCTGTAATTCCAGTACTCGGGAGGCTGAGGCAGAGAATTGCTTGAACCCAGGAGGTGGAGGTTGCAGTGAGCCAAGATCACGCCACTGTACTCCAGCCTGAGCAACAGAGACAGAATCCATCTCAAAATAATAACAACTAACAAACATAACAAACAAAAACTGACAAACATAGTCCAATGGTTCCATACACAAAAGATGAAAGTGAGACAGGAAAGCAGTGTTTTGTTTTGTTTTTTCCCCCTTGGAAAAGATGGTAAGTTGGGGTTTAGCTGTGAGCATCTAAATGAGAAGGCAAACAACATTGGGATTTCCTAGTGGAAATATAAAAATAATATAGAAACTCAGACTGAGTCACTGACACATCATACATGCATATAGATGTAGATATAGAAATAGATATAGGTTTGATGTGATTGAAAATATCTACTTTCATAATTGGAAATAAAAAGAAAGTATAAAAATAAAAGACCACAGGAATATACCCACATTTGAATTGGTGGTGGTGGGGGCGAGTAGAGAGAGAGTGGCATTGTAGCCAAGAAAGAAAGAGACATGCTGAAGATGGTGTAGTAGCGGAGCAAATATCGCAGAAGCATGAAGAGAAAAAATAGGCCTCCTGACTGAGAAATTAGGAAGTCATTGGCAATATGCATACATCGAATCTATTTTTCAGATTTCAAAAAACATTTTGGTTGATTCACTTGAAGGGAAGGGTGGAGGGACCAATGTTGAGTATTTTTTGATTGTTTGAGTTTTTGATTCTCAATTGTTCTTGCCATTTTACAGCTTTGCACAATTTACACCCAGAGCTGCCTCTATCACTCAAAGGCACATTACTCTGGTACTGGTTGGATCTAACTAAAGGACCTTTTTACTTTTACAAACTTTTTTTTTTTTTAATGAAAATAAGGGCTCTAAAACACATGAAATATTTTATCAGATGCCAACAGAAAGCTCTGAGGAAGAGGAGACAGAGAGATTATATACCACACCTCTTTACTTCTTTTCCAAAGTGATTGTCCAACAATTTGGGAAAGATTTAATTTTCAGCTTCACTGTCTTCTCTCTGATTCTTATCCCCAATAAACAAAGTAAAGAGACTGAAACATCCAAAATGTTCTTTTGAAGATGATGCCAAAGTAATCTGGCAAAATATAACTATAGCTCTCTTCACAAATCCTAAGATACACTGGGACCACAGTTTTGAAAGTTCTAGGCACAAGCCCATTTGAAGGTAAATCAAGGCTGACGGCAGGCATCTTAAAACAATAAAATAAAATAAAGATGAACCCAGTAGAAAATAAACTGGAATTAAGAAATAGGAGGCCAGGCCAGAGAAAGAGGAGGTGCATTTGCAAGTCTCCAGGAGCATTGCTATGCAAAAGCAAAAGGAACCAGTCAAGAAACCCAAGTTCTAATTGCAGATGTTACATTTGTGTCTTGGAGGGATGGGAAAAAGGTTTTTAGCAGTGAGGATGCTGAGACTTCTCGTCTGACCTTGGGCCAAGACAATCTGCTTTTTAACTGGAGGCAACTGTAATCCATTCTGTGAACAGATGGCATAGAGGAAAAAATGCAAACACCAGCTCTCTAGTGTCTCTTCCAAAAGCTAGCCTACTTCCAGCTGTGGTAGAATAGGCAAAATATGATTTTTTTTTTTTAAAAAAAGGTGCTAGTCGGTGTGGGAGAGTGGTGTTAAGAACAGAAAAGATACTTTCTAACAGACTTATAGGCAGAGAGGACCTGCCTTGGCCACAGTGATGCTAGATAAATTTGTACTGTAATCACTTTTATATCAGTTATATCTCTTAACTCTTTCGGATCATCCATGATTTCCCCCTCCAAAACAGGCCTATATTTTAGTCCCTCTAATAATAACAAAACACTATGGGTATTTCTCATTTGGACTACTTAAAAGCCAGAAACTTCACTGCTAAATTTGGTCAGATGATTTACTAATGCACAGCAGGGTCACAGGAAAAGATGTAGCAAAAAGATTATTCCCTGGACATAAATCAAAAGGAAAATACATAGGCAAGAATGAATGCCCATGAAATGTCCAGCAGTGTATAGTATTAGCTTTGAACATGATGTTAATATATATTTTGTGTTGGAATTCTCTACTGACTTCTGAATCTAGAAAGTATTAATATCAATATAACTAATTCTGTGATTTTTTTTATTTAACATAATAAAAAGTGGTATTAGACTTAATATAAACACTAATTACTAAGAGTAGAGTGTGAAGGTTTTAGCCCGAGGAATGATCACTCCCAGAACTAACTCTTACTGCTGCATAATGTTTAAACAAATGGTTACAGTTTTAGCTAGAACATTAAATGCCTACCAGTTGTGAATGCTACAGATAGAAATTCCTATAATGGGTGGCAACTTGGCCTTGATTAACTCAGAAGGACCCTCCAGGTAAAAAATTCAATATATCGTCTATATTTAAATTTTATATGTACATATATGTACGTATTTATATAATACACACACACACACACACACACACAATTAGTTACATTCAGCAACATTCAATAATAGCAATCAGCTGCCAAACATGATTTCAAGGATCTAGGTTTTCAAAGATAAATAAAGACACCATAACCAAGACACTGAAAGCAGTCATGTGAATTAAAAATTATAATCCAGAAGGATATGTTTCATGTTGGAGACTAAAGGTGCCATAGTTTCATGAGGAAATGAATGCCAATTCTTCTCGCTTTGGTTTAGAAGACTTCACAGAAGGTAAAGCTTGAGTAGGATCTGCAAGGATGGGAATTAGTTTATCAGGCAATCAAAAGACAGAGGTTAGTTAAGGGCATTCCAAAGAATAGTCATGTATGAAGGCAGGGAAACATATAATAGCATGGTGCATTTGAGATAACGGAAGCACTTCTGCAGAGTTGGAAAGAAATGCAAGTAGGCAATGGAAGGAAAGGCAAGAATCATCAGCTGGGCCTGGTGGCATGCCTCTGTATTCCCAGCTACCCAGGAGGCTGAGGTATGAGAATTGCTTGAACCTGGGTGGGGGCAGAGGTTGTAGTGAGCCAAGATTGTACCACTGTACTCCAGCCTGGGCAACCCAGTGAGACTCCACCTCAAAAACACACAAAAAAAGCAAGGACACATGCTAACAGTAACAATAATGTCCATATTCTGCAGTCAGTGGGGAGCCTATGAAGTGTCCTATCTTCTCAGGAGATTTTTGTCAGTGGTCTGCTCACATCCCTTCCAATCTCCTATCATTTTCGTGTACACTGCCTTCCAGTGGGGTTCACTCAGAACAGCTGACACCTGAAAGTCTTTGTCAGGGTGCTGTCCTCAGGCTGCTGGTTTGTTCTGTCTAACACATAGAGCTCCTGAGGTGACCAGGACTTAAATTTCCCTTGAAACTTCTCTGTGGAGTTGAGCCAAAGTTGTCCACGGTGGGATTTTGCAACATATTGCACTCCCATTTGGAATTCTTCCTGTTACTTAGCCGTTTTTCTACTTCTGTACTGATTTTTCCAGGGAATGATTCCTGGAAAATCACATTGATACTACTGAAGGCATCAGCGGACCGTCTGGAGCAGCTGTTGCCATCGCACTGGCAGTAGCAGCAGGAGCAGCTGCGGGAGCAGCAGTGACGGTGGTGGGCCTCCTGTGCCCTGTGTCCCCTGTGCACCATGTCCCCAAGGTAGGTGACTGCACCGTCCCACCCTTGTGCAATCAGGCAGGACCCACCCGCAGGCCAGGCATCTCCACTGCTCCAGACCCTGGCTCCGCATCGCCTCTCGTCCGCTGCTGCTGCTGCTGGGGAAAAGAGGTGGACATTCCTTGGAGCCTGCCCCTGGGAGACCTCTGGAGCCCACCACCCTGGGGGCCTCCACAGTGGGGTTGGGTGGAGTCACTCACTAGCAGGGGAGCAACATGACTGGGCAGGAAGGTGGGGGTGGGGGGGAATGGAGGGACCCAGAGGCAGAGCTGGGACGGGGCAATGCCCTGCTTGCACATAGAGCATGGGGGCTGGGCCCGGGGCGGGAAGTGGGAGCAGTGACAGGTGCAGGCTTCAAGGATCTGGCCTGCCGACAGTGTGGCCACTGCACCCAACCCAACTGATGGCCTCAGCTTCTTGCGCCTTGGGAAGAGGCTCTTTGCAGGCCTTCCCAGGGCCACATCCTGAGGTCCACCTCCCGTTCAGGTGACTGCCAGCCGTGATGCTGCAAATGGCCAGTCTCAGGGCTGCAATCCACTCCCAGAGGTGCCCCATGGGCAGGGCCCTGAGTCCAGAGACAGGAGCCTTGGGCCACCCCTGAGCAAAAAGAGCATGAGAAGAAACTGCAGAGACATCACACCTTGGGAGCCTAATTAATAAACAAAAAAAAAAATAGAATTCCATAGCTTTTGAAGTATTTTCACAGGTTTAAAATGTAAGTAAAGCTAGCAAAAATATTTAAATAATAGTGATATAAAATTATTAATGTGTCCTTGAGTTCACATTTGTGTCCATTATGAAGCAGTCATATCATTTTTAAATATTTGGATAGTCAAGGGCAATATATATCTTTTTTTCTCTCTCTCTAGGCAGGCTAACAGGCGACCCTATTAGAAAACAGGCAATTTTCCTGTGGCCAGTAAAAGCCAACCTACAGAAGGGAAAGTAATGATGGGCACCAAAGAGGTGGAAGTACTTTAAAAATCGAAACATATTCCCCTTCCATGAAGTGGCTTTACTTGCCCTGTTTCTAGTCATACCTTAGTTTTCCAAGCAGATTGTACAATCTGAGTCTTTCTCTAGAGATAATGCTGGGTGCAGTCCTCTTCAAAGACAGGATTTGTGCTTGCTGGCAGCTCCCAGAGCTCTGTTGTGTCTAGTAGTTAAGATCTGCAGAGTGGCTTATGGGCTTTGTGCAATTTCTATCTGCATCCAGACAGCCGGACTTCATTTCATTTTGTTTGCATTTAATAATAAGCCATCTTTCCTTAGCCCTTAAATTGTGAATTATCAAACACTATCAAATCCTCTCTTGCCATATTCAAGCTACACTTACTTTGAAACAAACTCATTTGTAACATGCTGGTTCCAGGGAAGAGCTGAGCTGTGTGCCTTGCATTTTAGGGTAGGAACTATTCTATTTCTTTTGGGGCTACAAATGCCATTTCTGATCTAATGTGAACACTGGGAATGGCAGAGAAAGCTTTGTGGTGGATTCATCTTTAATTATTAAAACCAGAGAGATCATTCATGCTCCTTTGAAGTTTTTATTTTATTTTCAGTAAAAAAATAAATAAATGAATGAATGTGCAAGTCATTACATGTGAAGCAAGATAGGTAGTGAGAGTAAAAAGGAAAAAACCCAAATAGAATGATAGAAGAAATGAAAAATAGGAATGAATAGTGGTTGCAAAGAGGAAAATAACTGTAAAAATGAGAGCAAAAGACAGAGATGGCCTACCTTGTAGGAAGCTGTGCACAGCTCTTGATAATATTTAAAAATAAGTGGATTTGAGATCTCTTTGTTAAATCATTTTCAGTCTACATAAATGCCACTGTATATTGGTAGCCACAGGGCTTACAAAAGCTAATAATCAAAGAAAGGTGAAGGGTGAGGGGGAAAGATTTTACATATGAACACTTTTGAGAGATTGTGTCTTCTACCAATGGATGTGGAGGAAAAACATATATTAGTTCAATAAATTGAGGGAGCAGGAATAGGGTGAGGAGTTGGGAGGAGAAAAGAGTCACAGTCAGAATAAAAAGTCACTTGATATCAAGCATCAAAGAACTCAGTGTGTGGTTTTTCTTTCTGCTTAAAATTGTCCAGTCCCAGTAATTAGAATGTGAACATAACAAGGGGGCTGGTCTGTCATGCACTATTGAGTCAAAATTATAGCAGGTTGGCATCCTTTACACAAAAAGACTTTTGTGTGTGGAGGTGGGAGAAAGGTGCCATTTTTCAGGAGAGAATGTCAAAAAAGCTTTCCTCTGGCTCAAGGTATGTTGACAAAATTAGCCATATGGGCTAGAGAAATCTCCTTGCAATTCCTAGAATTCTCTAGGCAAGCCCCTGTGCCTCAAGGCGTTTTCACTTGGTTTTCTTTCAACCTGAAGTGCTTTTCCTTCAGCCTACCCTTTTTAAAATACACTCCCTCACACACACATACAAACCTTCGATAACTATATACCTTTTTACTTAATTTTTGTTCTTCATAGTACTTATCACTATCTAACATAATATTTACTTATGTATTTTTAATACTATCTCCCTACACTACAATGCAAGCTTCTGGAGTAAAAAAATGTCCATATGTTTTGTTCACTGCTTTAGTGCCCAGTGCTTGAATACTGCCAGGTGAGAAGTGAATACTCAATAACTATTTCAATGAATGCACAAATGAAACAATGAACAGCCCGGTAATATGGTCTTGCTAAAGTTCTTACAAAGTGAATTAGTAGAAAATAAATGGGAATTACACTGGCAAAAAAAAATCTCAGAGAAAGGCACCACTCAGAGAAAGCATATTTTTCTTGTAGCACAAGCATGTGTCCCACATGGCCAGAAGTGGTAGGCTGTAGGCTAAGCTCAATTCACTGGTCACACAAGTAACCCCAGGAAAGGCCTGAAATTCTTCTTGCCTTGAGCACACATCTGTAAATTTGTTTTGATACCTGCCTTCCACTTGAGTGCTTTTTACATTGTTTTGTAGATTTTTCTTACGCTGTCTTTTATGTGAATATTTAACTTCTAAAACAGGGTTAAATATACTTTTACATAAGCATTCTGTATCCACTAGTAGACATATGATACAAGATTGGTAAATGTGATAATTTCTACCATCCCAAAGTTTACTCTCTGATGCAGAAAAGCAAATAAAAAACTGAACCATAAATTTAAGACATATAATAAAGACATAATTAGGATTTACTATATCACTATATAGTCCTGAGCTCCACACTTGTATTCTCAGTATCTAACACGGCTTAGTTAGATAATATTATCTGTTCAATGAGCAAAAAGTAAAAATACACATATGTGGAAAGTGAGTATTCACTAAGAAAATGAGAAATGAAGAGAGAGAAAATTCTATCAGATGATCATGTGTGATCAGAGACATTGTCTCTCTAATTGCTAAATCCCCAGTCCATAGGAGAGTCTCTGGCTCAGCAGGTATTCAGATACTCATGAATCAATGGATAATTTCAATAATGTTGACCAATTAGCTGACAAAGCTCTACGAAGGATAGAGGTTTTAATAATTCTTACTTGTTTTTATGAAATAGAAAGAGGTGGTCCTTGGACTTTGCAGCACCGAGACTACATGGGAAATCACCTGAAGAATGAATGTGTTTGGAAAAGCATTAGAAAAATGTATTTAAGAAGGGTTAAGACTATTCAGCTTCTAATTGGTAGAAGCATAAAAGAGTCTGTAATTTAGAAAATAAGTGTCTTGAATATGTTGTCAGTATAAACAGCCCATTCATGTGTTAAGAATCTATATGTACCAGCCTGTGCACTAGATGCTAAAGATGAATAAGACTTCACTGTTCTCAAGGAGTTGGCAGTCTTGTGAAGCAGAAACACGACAATATAAATGAATCCAATATTAATCCAATAGATAATGTTAAGTATAAAAGGGTTACCTAACCAAGAGAACTGGTAGGTTAGAGAAAGTTTTCCAGAGGGAGTGAAAAGTGAGATAAGAACTGAAGGAAAAGCTGGAGTTAGGCAGGGGAAAGATTGGAAGCAGAAATGTGAAAGAGAAACTTTGACATTGAAAGGCATGGAAGAAGTTCAGTGTGATTAAATTTCAAATGGACTGGAAAGCAAGAGCAGGTAGAGGTGGAAGGAGGAAGTAGGCAGAAAATGATCCAAAATAAGACTAGAGAAGAAGGTCAGTAGGAGCAAGATTACAAAGGACTTGTTTGTCTTTGGAAGATATTTTAATTTTATTCTAAGAACAATGGGGAGCAATTGAAGAATTATAAGAAAGGCAATGATATGATTAGAGTAGAATCAACATTTAGAAAGCTGTAACTACAAAATGTAGAATAGATTGGAGGGGCAACACAGGGCACTGAATACCATTGGAGGTGCTTTTAAAGATCTAAGCAAGAAATAATATAGGCCTGAGTATGGGCAGTAATAATAGGAGAGGAAATAAGAAGAAACAGAATTGAGATGTTAAAGAAGAGAGATGTTAAGCAAAATCGGCAGGGACACGCTATAGAAAACACTGGCAAAGAGAGGCAAAGAGATGTTGCAAAGTGATTAGGATCAAACATAGAGGGGCAGCACCTGAAATGGGCAATGCAGAGAAATTTCTGTTGACTGATGAGATCACAGAGGTTCTGTCAATAAGCAGAGGTGGGGGCAGTTAGTGATAACAAAAATACTGTGCGTAGGTCTTCCCTTTTGACTCTGAAGGTTGAAGTCATATGCTCTGTGAAGTCATGGAGAGAAAGAATTCCTTTTGATCCATAAGTTTATATCCCATTGAGCAAAAGCTACTGACCAGCAGTCCAGAGCCTATGTGAATTATCAAAGCTGACATCTCATTGCACATCTACAAGCATACACATATCCAAAGTCTGTCTCTGACTCACTTATGTAGAAAGCATTTGCAAGATATAGAAAGAGACTGCATTCAGAGTGCTGTGTGTGTGCTTCTGAGCTTGGTGGCCAGAAGGAAATAAACAAAACAAAAAATCAAAGAAAAGTTGCAAAATTAATGTTTAAAGAACTCAATTCTGGTTTAAATGTTTTTTTCTATGCTTCATTTCATCTGAACTACTCAGGAAATCTGAGGACTAAATATTAAGGCTAGAATAATACTTTCCACAAATCTAAAAAAAACCCTAAATTTTCTTGCTTCTCTCATACATACCAGGAGAAACTAGCTGAATAATTTACTTTGTTCTTGCTTTGCATTATTAGGCTACAGTTTTCTAATGAGGTTTCCCTTTTTTCTAACAGTCTTAGTCCAATAGTTAGGTAAATATGTCAACACTTGAAATAATCATTATACATTCAAAAAGTTGTGTGCCTTCCATGGCTGGGTTGCCCACATCAGTACCACTTTCAGCCAAGTTTGATCTAGTTTCTTTTAGGCACCACTTTTGTTTGCTGAGTGCATTTCCCCCCATATTCCACCTTTTATTCTTTTTTTAGTAATGCGTTTACTTTATGGTTTGGTTGTACTGCTATTGCCACCTGTGCATAGACACTAAATAACACAGGATGGATCCTCTAGCAAATAGTGTCTCCTTAGAAAGAATTATGTAAATTCAGATCCCAACAAGAGAAGATCCACTGATAATAGTGAAGTTGTTCTGCTTTAGCTTCATATTTTTCTGAGTAAACTGTGGCCTCCAGGACATTCAGGATATGAGCCAGATAAGGGCTAACAATAAACTACTGCTCACTTAATATCCCTCTGTACTTTACCACATGCTAACTAGCTCAGAGCTTCCATATAAAACCCAGGAAGATTTATTGAAGAAAAACTTGTTGCCCAGGCTGTATTCAGCAACTGGAATGATGTCTTTATTTCATCCTACAGCCTCCCTTGCTGGCTCATTCTTTCTCGTTTCTTTTCTTTTTCCTTCCTTCCTTCCCTCCCTTCCTCCTTCCTTCCTTCTCTTTCTGCTATCTCATTCTTTTTCTTTTCTTTTCTTTCTTTCCCTCCATCCCTTCCTTCTTCCTTTCTTTCTGTCTTTCTGGGGTCTCACTCTGTTTCCAAAGTTGTGAGCAATAGTGCAATCACTGTTCACAGTAGCCTACACCTCTTGGGCTCAGGTGATCCTCCCACCTAGGCCTCCTGAGGAGCTGGAACTACAGGGACATGCCATCATGCCCAGCTAATCTTTATGTTTTTTGTAGAGACTGGGTTTCTCCAAACTGGTCTCAAACTCCTGCACTCAAGCCGTCTACGTGCCTTGGCCTCCCAAAGTGCTGTGATGAGAGCCAGTGTGCCTGGCTAACCCTTGGAGACATGATCATCCCTGATAATCCTTCAAGACTCATGTGTAATCTCTTTCAAGGTTTACCTGACCAGCCCCCGACTCTTTCTTTGTGCAGAATTGGATTTCTCTCCCTCAAATCGCACAGCAGCTCATAGATTATAATTAGTTCACTATTCATAGAGATAGACCAAGTTAAGGCTATATATGTTCTGTCATATAATACCAAATGCATATATAAAGAGATACATACACATTTATTAAATTGTGTAAGTCTGTTCACTGTGTAGATTGTGATTTTCTTGAGATAAGAGGCTTGTTCTTTTAATTTTTGTGTTCTGACTGTCTAGTAGTATGCAAGTAGGTAGTACTGGTAGGTAGAACAGTTCATATTTTTTAAGAAAATAATTAAACCACTAGCTATTTTATGAAGAATCTTATTTCATGTTTCTAGTGTCGAAAATAGCAACCCAAACTAGAAAATTCAGCCACTGTCATTTTTCAATAATACATTTCACTACACCTTTGTGAAAAACATTTGGTGACTCACATCTCAAACTGTGAAATAGCTGATATCATGCTATTTTAAATTGATGATTTTGTATTTTATTTGTGATTTCACATGTTAGGGCTAAAGACCAATTTAGGCTAATATATCTAAATAGTGAGTAGACATTCACATTTCCATTCATTAAGGTATGATTTGTAATTCTATCACAATAAATAATCACTTTTCATTTAAGAAAGATCTTGACTTTTTCTGAAAACTGTCATCTTGTGAAACTGATGACTGAGGATAGACCTGGCTAGGAAAGTAAAATGTATGCATGTTACTTATGTCTGTGCTACTCTAATTTAAAAACGGCTTATTTCAATCACCAACAGTAAGAAAACTTTGAAAAACATACAAAGAAAACCTGCTTAAGAACTTTATTCAGACTAAGCCATTTTAATTGCTTATGTAAATGTAGACATAATTATAACCCTAGAAAGCATGCTAATAATTAATTCACTATTTATTGGCATTAAATAAGGTTAAGGCTGTGTGTTTTTATACATACATATACAGATATACATCATCAAGCATATCTATGTGAGTATATGTATATAACTGACTAGATTTATTCAGAATATGAACTATGACTGTCTTCAGTGTTAAAATATAAAACTACTCTAAATAATACAGGATAAAATAAAACTTCATCAAATACTGACCATGCCTCTTCTTAGCATTCTTTGCACTCTGTTATAACTCAATGGAAATATGTGTATTTTACCTCTGCGGTAAATACATCTTTACACTATTCATCTGGTGAAAACCACTCTTGCCTTCAGAGAATGCTCCTCTGGAATCCACCTATATTTCAAGTGGAAGCTACCAAATCCCCCAAGTCTCTGGACTCAAATGTCAGCATATGATCCAGGTACGGCCAATCACTATCCTATTCCTCTGACAGGTGATTAGTCCAGAGAAGGCATGAAAGCGAAAGAAAGCTAATCAGTCTTTCCCAACTTATAGTCATAAAATAATTGATTGTCCAAAGTGGAGTTTTCAAGGGTTAAAGAGAATGTTATTCATAATTATGCTAGAACAAGAAGTTTGCAGTGTCTTGGACAATAAATGCTAAGCAGTAACCTTCTTCCGAGATTTTGCTACATGGCATTCACCTGAAAGTTTCCTTTTCTTTACAGTTAAAACTATGTAATTTCGAATGTATGCTCAATAATAAACTATGTATTTCTTTTTCCATAAAAATCACTGTGACTGTATTAAGATATTCATTTAAGAGTTTTTGCATCTTCTGTTTACTAAACACTTAAATATATGCCACTGATGGTAGATTAACTTTGGAAATATTTGTGTACATTTAAAGGACATTCTTTTAAAAAAAAAATCCCTTGGTAGAAATTTAATGAATCTACAACTTGGAGAGCATACGTTAACATAATCCACGTTAATAAAATTTAGCTAAAAGTCTAATTGAAATGATTGTGTGCTCTCAAAAATTTATGGGTTGAAATACATATGGGTTTATTATTTTACATATTTTCTCAAGATTTATGCAGCAAATGTGTCTCATCCATGATTTATTAACCACATTAAAAGTAGCAAAATGCAGATTTGGCTTAGAAATCTCTTTCACTTTTTTTTTTTAATTTATTTTTATTATTTTTGAGACAGGGTCTCACTCTGTTGCCCAGGCTTGAATACAGTGGAGTGATCATAGCTCCTGCAGCCTCAAATTCCTGGGCTCAAGCAATCCTCCAACCTTAGCCTCCTGAGTATCTGGGACTACAGACATGTACTACTATGGCTACTTTTTCAATTTTTATTTATTTTTATTTTTTTAACTAGAGACAGGGTCTCCCTATATTGCCCAGGCTGGTCTTGAACTCTTGGCCTCAAGCGATTCTCCAGCCTTGGCATCCCAAAGTCATCTTATATTTTTTTATATGTTAAAATAGGAGATTAAAAGGGAAAGTGTTTTTCCCTTGAAGTTTTAATTCATAAAGAAATAAGAAAATTTTAAAAAATGGTAAAAAAGTTCAACATTTTAAATGCTACTGTATATTTTTAGATGCCAAAAATGGGTGCAAACAGTCTATCTGTTCCACAATTATATTGATTGCAAATTTTAGATTCAGTTGCAAACACAAAATCAAGGTTAAGGATCTAGTTTGTGGGATTTAATGGAGAAAGTCAGAATTCTCTCTGTTTTTAATGTTTCAGAAAAAATTAATTTTTCACTGCTTTGGAAGAGTTTCTAATAAAGTAAAAATATGCCAGCTAGTACCAGATTGGCTTAAATAAATAGTTATAGTAAACTATAAGGCACTTTCTAGTTCCTTGCAAAGTGTCTAGAGTATATGCACAGAAGACATTCAGGAAATTAACAGATTAATGGATGGATGGTGAATGGATCAATGTGGTGGGTAGATGAATGGATGGATGGGAAAATAAATGTTAATAATTTTTAAAGTCAGAAGACATGCTCTAATTATTATTACAATGATGACAATAAAACTCTCTCTACAGATCATCAAGATATACTATAATTTAGCTTAACAAAACAGACGGCTTTTTCTTCTCATTAGCCAACCCCAGACAGATCACATGATTCTAAGGGGAAAAAATTGTTTTTGTTGTGATAAATAACAAAAGCCACACTCAGAATTCACAGGAGAAATATAGGTCATACTTTTTTTTTTGCTAGAAATTTTTTTCTTCTCTTCTATATAGACATTCAAACGTGATCAATTCTGTTTCTCTTCCTTCAAATGTCTAATTTTTTAGTTCCTGAGGTCAGAGTAATAATGCAACTCAGGACGTTAGATATTTATTGAAAAAGGGCAACTCAGTGGAAAATTGAAATAAAAAGAGCCCAAAATCATTGAATTCAGAGGCTAAGAGTTTTATTCAAATTGGACTATCTATAAGTTTTAGGTAGCACATAAGTAATATATTTGCTTCTAGAAATAGGCAGCTTGAAAAGACTCAAAGAACAGGCATAGATGCATGGTACTGACCATAATATTTCTGTGAGTAGGAGGGTGGATTAATTTACCACTCTGAACAGTAGGGCTGTCTGGGTTGTCGTTTGGGGGTGTCTCATTTCCGATTATATTACACTATCAAAACTGCAGGAATTACAGATGCTATGCCCATTACCTTCTAGACAGACAAGCTACTAAATTATTTCTATGAGGAACATGAGCTACTTACTTATCTTCCTGATAAGAACAGAAGACAGGTGGAGAGTGTCTGGTAGATAGTATGAGAAACTTCTTTGTCTGGGTAGCAAAAATGCCACTGTAAGATGTTCTGTCTGACAGACACACTGTTAGTAACAGTCACATTAGCAATATGAAATGCTTCCAACATAATAATTAAAGATGAGGTGTTGCATCTTGACTTTAAATGAACAACAAGCAAACAACATACAAAACTCCAAGCAAATAAACAGTTTTGTGATCATCAGAAGCACTAAGTTATAAAATAAGAAAAAGGAAAAAAGAAAGAGGAGAAAAATTTTTAATGAGTTTCATAAATATTGAGATCTGTAAGGCTCATTAGAGGTGGTATTGATTAATTAATTTTTACAGGTGCTGATATGAAATCCACAGATTTTGAAATCTGCCCAAGATCATGCAGTCAGTTAATAATGGAGAAATAGTATCTACCTTTCTGATCTGTTGGGAAGGAGGTATATGTCAACGTAGCAGAAAAAAAGAGAAATAACTACTTGAAGGTGGGAAAACGAGAAACAGGTAAGATTTGAGTTTATCACTGGTATATGAGCCTAGAAAATTATCTAGACTCTCAGCAAGAACTTTATGAAATTTCTAGTTATTTACCGTATTCACTTTGCTGCAAATTCAAATGACATAATTTCTGCATAGCAGTTACATTTCTTTTTTAATATTCTCTTTTAGCTCTGGTAAAAATCTGGAAGTGTACCTCTGCCAAAAAAAAAAAAATCAACAAACAACATGGTATCTGAAATTCCTTTCAATTTTGAATACTCACTTACTCGAGACTTGGGGAACTCTGAGGATGTATTGCATGAAGCAGTACAGGTCACAACCACCAACACTGAATAAATTAACATACAGAGATTTATCCAAACACTCAACCCTTTCTATGTCTTGGAAATCATACCATAGGTGCAGGTTAAAGTTCGTACTATCCAATATAGCTTGGAATCAATAAGCAGAGTTAAAGCTTTATCATCAAAAAGCTTAAATTTTCAAAGGTATGGGTCTCTTTCAGGAGGCATGATATAATTACGAATCCTTTCTTGGTGATTTCTCTTCTGGTTATCTTCGCTAAGCCTCCTTTTTCACTCTGCTGTCATATATTTGCTTTCTGCCTTTTTAAATTTTTTAAATTGATATTTAAATCAAATACTTCCACTCAAACCTCACAATTTTTCTTTGCATCTTCTTCTCATTCTTTGACTAGGAATTGAGTAGAAAACGCTTGCAATTGCAATAGAGAGAAAAAATGGCAAATTTGAAACAGGACTTCTATTTCTTTTTGAAAGCCTATCTCCTCCTGTTCTGAATTCACTCAGCACCCCCATAATAAAAGTAAAAACTAAAATAAAAGTTTGGTAACTTTTGACAGAACTAAGGTAGAACAAAATGAGGAGGGTAACAGGGAGACTGAGAGAAAAAAATAGTAAATAGGGCAGTAGAAAATGTAAGTATAAAGAAAAGGAAGATGAAGCCTAGAAAAAGGTAAAAAGAGAAAGTCCAAAGGAAGAAATCGTGGCAAGAAGAGAGTAGAAAATAAAAAAGACAAGTGATGGCTCTTTTTAGTAATTCTTAAGCCACCTGTCTTTTGATTCTCAAAGCATCTGCTGCAAGGGTATAAAGATAATTTAACTCCCTGCCTTCACTAATTGAATTTTTTAAATTTAAATTTCAAGTTTGTTTTCTTTTTTTAGACCAAGTCTTACTCTGTCACTCAGGCTGTGGTGCAATCTCTGATTGCCGCGACCTCCGCCTCCCTGGGCAAAGCGATTCTCCTGCCTCAGCCTCCTGAGTAGCTGGGACCACAGGCGCGTGCCACTACGTCCGGCTAATCTTTTGTACTTTTAGTAGAGGCAGGGTTTCACGGTGTTAGCCAGGATGGTCTTGATCTCCTGACCTCGTGATCCACCTGCCTTGGCCTCCCAAAGTGCTGAGATTACAGATATGAGCCACCACTCCCGGCCCCTAAATTTCAAGTTCCTTAAGAAGACTGATAGAAAATAGCCAAGCATATCTGTCTGTGAAGTGAACACACAGTACATTTTCATAAGTTCATCATCCATTTATGTATTCTTCTCTCCATTCATCTTCCATCTACTTGTCTATACCCTATATTATTTATGTATGTGTCTTTCTAACCAAGCATCCATCAAATACCTGTGTGAAGCAGATACAGAGAGAAGCCTAAAACACTATTTTGAATAAAGCAGAAATAGTTACGTTATTAGAGGCAAAATGTGAAGGTAATTAAATAAAAGTCAAATGTAAATGACTTTAATTGATTCTCAATACTGATTATTGCAAATCTTAAATATAGATTCTCAACAGTAGCAAGGTTTTAAGGAACCCCTATGCCATTCCTCCCTATACTCACCAGTAAAGATTCATAAAGATTCAGCAAGATTCTACTCTCCATCTTTAGGTCTTTGCAAGGAATGCTGATGTTATGAAAAAGGTCTAAGTATAGCCTGAGGATTTGCATAAAAGCAAAAGGTGACTTATGGAAGCAACCTTGGGGTTGTTCAATCTTAAGAAATTGTTGTTTATTGTTTATGTAGTAATCTTCATGACTGTGGCACATGATTTGCATGCCTGATTTACCTTGTCATGTAAAATGATGAATTTGCATGTTAAAATTTGTAAACTGAGCATGACAGGAGCAATCTAGAGGCCAGTGTCTACTAAGCCCAGGTAACCACTGATGGTATTTGTTCTGAACTCCAGACCCAACTATCATTTAGCAGGTAGACCTATTCTTGTGACAAGTGACAAACTATAAGCTCCAACAAACAGGCTCTAACAAGTTTCATCCTATTTTATGTAGTATTAAAATATACTATCATAGAACCATGATGGATAAGGTACATAAGAGCCTAATAAAAATTTGTTAAGGAGTAGGCTTGAGGTAATCATCACACAAACTCCTTATCATAATACTTCCAATAAGATAAATAGGGACAAAACATGGACTCTGAGAAATATGTTCTTGGAGGAGACTGTAAAGAAAAATGCATCAAATACTATTAATGTTTTCCATCTTTACACATATCTATGTCATTTAAATTTTATCTAATTATTATATGTTGCCCACAATTGGAAAATGTGATTTATATAAAACCTACAGTTATAGTGGATGTTACTCTAAGTAAATAAATGGATAGATGAGACATTCATCAATACTATGTGTTTGTTCTACAAGTGCAGAAAGAATGTTTATTTTCATTCTTTGGAGAAATTAACTAAAATCAAAATTTTATTTGAAATTGACAAATCTACAGTGTGGAATTTCTGAAAATGAACACTCAATAAAGAAGAATATTTAGCATTCTTATACTTTTGGCATTTTATTTTAGAAAGCAGTGGGTATTAAATTGAGTTTTCCTGCCTAGTAACTAATCACACCTGAATGACTGGTACAATCTTTCAATTTACATTCAACACATTGAGAAACATCCAGTCTTAACTATGGGCTGAGTAAATATAGGCACATAATCATCATAGCCACCATACATGATAGATATTATTTCCCCTCATTTAACAGGCTCAGAGAAGCTAGAGAGATTACACAATGTCTCAGAGCTAGTTAATGGCTGAGTCTATCTGACTGCAAAGTCAATACTTTTCTGTCACACTAAGAGAATAATAACTAGATAAAAACATAAGAACTGGAAGTTTGAAAGTGAGTTGGCTTACTTATTGTCAGATATACAAGGGCTATAAAGCATAAACTCTTCTTTGCTTTAGTTATATATATGATATTTCTCACAAAGAATTCTTCATTAAGTATGTAGTCCAGTTCCCACCCATGCAGACAACAGTCAGGAGATATACGTACATCCTATTCCCTGCTGTTGAGTCATTGTGCAGAAACAGAAAAAAGTGATTTGCCCCTTTTCTACATTGGTTTCCCCACCTGAGCACCAGAGATCATAATGGCTCCTAGTTACCTATGAGGAGTGTTGGGAATGCTGAAAAGTGTCCGTCATGTATAAAGCTCTCCAGATTTCTTGAGGAAGAGAAGGTTATCATTGACATTGTTATGACACAGGAAAACCTTAACCACCAGCTGTTTGTTTAAGCATTTTCTCTCTGCATCCATTAGGGACGATGTAAGTCAGTTGTGGGCAAAGTGCAGATTTTCAGGCCACATTTGGCAAAAAGGTGCTTTAGAATGACCTCAATCATCTTCCTTTTTACTGCTGAGGGACATCTCAAGGAGATGAAACATGTCTCTTTGTAAGGTCTTTTTCTGATCAGTACTACAAAGCTGCTTTGCATGATGGGATCTGTAGTTTTTACTTATCCCATCTCCCTTTTAAAGATGAAAATAAAGGTAATCTGCTCCAATTATACTGATAAGAAATTGCCCTCATAACCTAAGGAAGTCAGAACAACTGGTGGAATCACTTAACTCCAATCCGTCCTTTAAAAATAGCACTAATGGAGACTGGAAGAGTGAGCCATAGATCCACTGTAATACTGATAACATTGGCTAGCTCTGCGGCACTTCTCCTGCCATCATTTAATTACTCCATATTAATGTATAAATACAAGGAGACACAACTGAAGATGAGGTAAGTAGAGAAGGAGCTGCGCTTATTTAGTTAATAATTAATTACTAGGAATTTTCAACAGTGGGACATTAACCACTTTCCCTTTTAAATGATAATAAATAGCAGACATATGTCTAATTAAGGAGCTGAAAACGCTTTGGAGGAGCTGAATGGAAGGAGAAAGATGCTTATTTATGGAGCCATGCTGAAGGAAAATGGGAATTACTGGCACGTTTAGAGCCAGCTCTCCCACTAGGTGTCTGCTCAGATTCCTAACTCTGCCTCCTCTGGCAGGACATTTTTCACCGAGGCTAGTGCCACAGGGAAGAGGACTCACAGGATTCCTTAAGTGTTCTGCTAGTTTCGAGAGCAGTCCTTCCTTAAGGGTTCCATTTGTTTCAAGAACAGGTGAATCTCACTTTCCCATCCTCCCTGAGTTTTCATTATTAGGATACAATTTTCATCATATTAAGACAATTTCTGCTGCTTTTGGTAAATCTCTATACAATGCTTAAATCATGACTCTAAGTAATAATATTCTTACCACTCTTCATTGACAGTTATACCGAATAGGAGGGACAGACTTTTTAAAATAAGACTCCTGATTTTTGATCTCACCAAATGGAGGCTTAAATATTGAAATGATAAGAGGAGCTCAGAAAAGGGAGTTTTGAACAAAACCTCCCCTGTCTTGTTATCTAATGGACTCTGGTGAGGCTGAAGGACACCGCAGACCAGAAGGATTAACATCAGAGGCAGCTCCATCACCTGCGAGAATCCACCTCTAAAAGTATCTGCTAGTTCTAAAAATCTTTTGTAGGATTACCTAATTAGTCACTTTTTTAAAACTGGAAACAAACTTCCTTTTCTTTCTTCTATTTCTAGCTTGTTTTAAAACATCTCCTTAACTGCCTTTCTTATCATAACTGTTCATAGCAAAATCCAGGTCACAGAAATAATACACGATCAGACAAGTGCACAGTGCTTGCATTTGGTTCATCCATGAAATTCCATGATGCTTCCTAAAATTCTTTTCCTAGAGATCCAATCCCGTAGCCACATCAGGTCTCTCCTCTTCACTCCCTACCCATCAAGCTCAGTAACCTGCCAGGAGAGATGGAACTTTTTTAGCCGTCCTTTCCTGGTCTAACTTGTACTTCCCAAGCGCAAGCAGAAAATGTTACATAATGACTTGTTCGCCTTTTTACAGGGTCTTCTTTCTTGCAAAGGAAGAGGTCACCCTCCCCTATAGCAGCTCTATTCCTCCAGGCCATAGGTGGCTGGCTAAAATGTTATTGCTGTGGTTTGAACGTACCCCAAAAACTTGTGCTGAAATTTAATCATAAAAGTATTAAGAAATGGGACCTTTAAGAGGTGATTAGGTCATGGGGGCTCTGCCTTCATGAATGAATTCATGCTGTTATTGCCAGAGATGGTTAATTATTGAGGGAGTGGGCTCTTGAAAAAAGGATAAGTTTAACCCCCATTTATCTGTCTTGTGTGCTTACATCTGCGTCTTGCCACAGAATAACACTCACCAAGCGCTGGTGCTATGCTCTTGGACTTCTCAGCCTGGAGAACAGTGAGCCAAATAAACTGTTCTTACTAAATGCCTGTGATAATTCATTATATCAAGAGAAAATGGACTAAGGCAATTATATTGTTGAGACCATTATTATCACCAATTCTGCATCCTTGAAACTATTTCTGCTGAGGGACTTCAATGGACACAGGTAGAAGCTGTTATTATTCATACACGATTATTCTACCAAATAGCCAGAATGGACATGAACATGTATGAAATAAACAGAAAAGCAAAGTAATAGGTTGGATTAAGTTAAAAAGATCTACCCTCTAGAAACAATCACAGAGGATTCTCTTGGTTCTGTTTGTCTGGAACTCCCAAGAAACATACAGTCTCACTATTGCAGATTCCCACATCAAAGGCATTATGAACACATGCTTTACTCATGATTGTTTCTACATCTCTGATCACTCACTTGAACTCTCTTCTCCCTTTATGAAAAATGTTTTGAGAAATCAAGGACCTAGGTCAATGAAAAATAGGTTTTTAATGAGAAAATAAGCCATCTACCAAGCAAGAATTAAGTACTGACAGCAAGTTCATAGTTTAGAAGTATTTTCAGAAATGATGAATTATATTGCATTTGAGCTTGGGTCAAGGAAAGCTGTCACATCAACAATCTAAAAAATTACTAATCCCCAAATTCTTTTAAAATGGGGAATTTTATGTTATTATTCAATATTGTTATGGTTTGGTGGCTTTCTGATCATTACAGAAAATGAGATAAACCTAAGATTCAAAAAGAAATGAGACTCCTTTATTTCCTGAGAATAAATCTGAGGTGGAGGCACTCAATCTAGTATTGGAGAGAAAGTAGGAATTTACTCTTAGAAGTTAATTATTTTTTTCATACACCAGGCAGAAAAAAATAAAGACACTAAATACTGACTGAATCACAGTTGTAACCAGTTGCTGTTCACCTATAGTATCAGGCTACAGCAGTGATTCTCAAAATGTGGTTTCCTAGACCAGCCACAACATCACCTGGGAATTTGTTAGATATACAAATTATTGGGTTCCACCTAGAAATCTGTTTTTATCACATCTTCCAGGTGATTCTGACGTAGTCTAAAATTTGATGATCAATAGCTTATAATGATTTTAGTAACCCTATGATTATCCCATTAAAACCTCAAATTTCTTGTAAACTATAAATGACCTCAAACTAATCATGGTTTAAGCATACTTTTTGTGATATTTTATATATAAATATATATATGAAGTGAAAAATATGTATGCAAATATATATACAAAATACATACTATATATACATATATGCAAAAATATATACAAAATAAGTACTATATATAAAAATATATACAAATATACACATATATATACAACATGTATATAAAAAAAGAAAAATTCAAAGAGAAAGAAGATCCACTGACAGAAGCAAAGGTCTTCCTAGCATATTGGTGGTTCTGGTAAGGACAAGAAAGGACAAGGAAGTTGGAAAAAATATATATTCATATTTCTGTATTTCATTAAAATAAATTAGTTTATTCAAAAGAATAAGCTACTTGGAAATCCTGAAAACTACCTAAATCCCTAATAAAACAACATTAAAAACCCAATAAACACTTTCTCATTTATTAAGGACCTATTTTATGATAAGCACTGTCCTGGTCTTTGCAGATATTCTATATAATCCTTTAAAAATTTATACAAGATACTCAAAGGCTCTCCTCATATGTTTATGTGCTCTCTACTTGCCACAGAGGGTGGAAAAGTTTAATTTGACTGTTCATAGCCTAGATATTCACTTAACCAAATGATTCAGTCACCATGAGCAAGGGTACTATACTTTAAATGGGATCAGCATCAAAGTCCTGTATTTTCTCATCCACTGGTTCCTATATACATGCAGCAGGCGGAGAAAGGCCATGCTGCATCAAAGGGTATGGGTACAAATTATTCACAGAAAAAGTCTCAGATACGAATTGTAGTTCAGGGCCTCCTGTGTACAGTAAACAAAGAGAAAAATTCAAGAGAAAGAACATTCAGTGACAGAAGCAAAGGTCTTCCCCTGCGAAGGACAAGAAAGAACAAGAAAGTTGAAAACAGTCATCTGGTCATCTCATAGAAAATGACAAAAACAAAAACAAAACAAAACAAAAACAAAACTCAGGAAACTGCTTTTGATAATCAGTCCTTTTTGTTCCTTTACCCTAATGTGTGTCTCTAATAGTTAATCAATTCAAAAGAAGGTGGAAAAGGAAGGAGGCAGGAAAGACAGCTGGATGAAAATACCCAATTGAAAGAATGGACATTATTCGTTTTAAAGAGCACTTATTGCATCTTTAAGCAGACTGTTGTACACTGCCAGGTCATTATACCAACTTGTATTTTAGGGAATTTATATTTTTGGAGGATAAATTTTATACCTCATCTGGGGATCATTATCCTGCATAAATGGCAGAAGCCTTCACTACAGGAGGAAAAAAAATCCAGTAGACTCGTTTTCATTCCTTAAAATACCCCCTACTCCTTAAATAACAGGTTTCTCAAAATTCTCTACCCTGCAGTGCAGTGGATTTTAATAACACATCCATCCTCTGTGTTTTATGGCACGACTCCTTCTACATATCACAGTCCTGAACTGCCCAGCCTGTGTCTTCCAGTTAATTTTCATTCATTCATCTATTCATTTATTCATTCTTCATCAGATATATATTGAAAACATAGGTCTGACCTCAAAAAGCTTACATCTCAGAGTTGAAGCAGACAGCAATCATCCAATATTTGGTTCTTCTTATCTTGGTGGAAATTATATTTCAGCTAAAACACATCTAATTCACACAAAAGCTTCACTAGACTTTTTAGTGTATCTTGAGGTGCTGGAGTGGAAATGGAGTCTGAGAGAAATCAAACTAGTGTTGTTGGATACTTTTTTTATCTGTCTCAAAGAACATCAGTGAGTTCTGTGATTTCCACTCTGTGATCTGTGCCTTTTTGCATGTGCACCACCATTTAATTCCCACAGTAATCATAAATAGTAGTGACCAGGTGATCATGACTGCCCGTTTTTTACCCTCTGCCTTGTATTGACCAAATTTTACTAAGGTTTCTCTCTTTCCTACAGGCCCTTAACCCTGCTTGCCCCCAAGCCTGAGGAAGCAATACAAAAGAAGAGCGTGCTCCCTTAGTTTCTCCAGGCAGGTGGCTGACCAGAGCATGGTAATTCTCTATCAGACTTCACTGGTCATCTCCTCTTGCTTGTCCAGTTTCTCTTCCAAAGATTCTGCTTACCTCTGCTTGCCCCTCCTTTACACTAAAAATGAAAAAAAAAAATCTGCTTAATTTGAAGACGCTTACAGATTTGTGAGATCAGAGCATTCTCCCAATTGCAACAGTCTTTCTAACTAAAGGCTCTCCCTATCTTAGTCCAGATTTGCTTTTATTTTACAATAGTTATTATTACGACCATTTTACAGAGGAAGAAACTGAGACTCACAGAGATGGCTTGAGCTCCTATGAGGTAAAAAAGGACAGAACAGTGATTTACAGATTTGAAAAACAAAAAAACATGGTTACTGGGCAAGGTAAAGGTAAGTATTTCGGGCTTCACAACATTGCTGAGGGGATGCTATAGATACAAAGATCTATAGGCCTAAACAGCAAAGTTGGAGGACAGAGTTAAATCTGCTGTGATACAGAGTCATTGGCCACTCGAATTGAGAACGAGAAATATATTCCTTGATGCTTTTCAACATGCATAACAAAACGATCTAGAGTAGGTAGACTGTTCTCTTTGGTGGTGTGGCAGGAAGAATTACCCAGATCATCTCAGTTTTCTCATTCCATCTTGGAGAGAGAGCTGGGACCTCAGTTAGGTGTACAGATGATTCCATCTTGGAGAGAGAGCTGTACACCTCAGTTAGGTGTACAGATGATTATGGGAAATTGGCATGATGCAGTCATTTGAAACTTCCCACAGGTAAAGTATAAACTCAAAGCACAATAAATAATAATAGTGTTTTACCCTTCATGCTGCATTGTAATGCTGCTGATATCGAATTAACATAGGCCCTTTCAGAGAATGCAAATCAAAGATTCTGGAATATATCAACAGGGCATTGGGCATAGGAAGGGTGGGAAGCTGCCAAGGGAAGGCCAGCAGTATAGTGAGGGATCGGGGTGAAAGGAGCAGGGCCAGTGCAAATATATTCCATAAATTGTATACATTTTAAAATGAAATGTTTATTCCAACTCAAACATTTCCCTTAAAGTGATGACATTCAGAAAGGCTTCACTGTATATTCTTGAAATTCTAACATATTAACAATACATACATTCAAAGAAGCATAGTTATAATTCACATGGATTTTATTTCCATAGATTAAAACTTTATTCTGCAAAACTGAAGTAGTATGGGAAATGGTTCTGGGCCATTTGTCTTCAGTCAGCATTATCGAAATAAATAATACGACAAGCACTAATTGAACACTTGTGTGTGCCAGCTAAGCCATACTTAACTGCTCCCTCTCCAAACCATGGGTTACCCAGTTTTGTACCAGGACTGGAAAAGGAGTAGGAAATGTTTACTCATAGTTGAAGTGACATGTAAATGCTAAATACAGGATTTTAAGGAAGCACCATGATTAGAGTTGGAATAAAATGAAAACCTAGATCACCAGTTGAGATACTACATTTGGAAGGAGAATGGAGCGTAGAAGCAAAATGAGGATAAAAATTCAACACAGTTAGAAAGTGATTCAAAGTGTCAAGCTGAGTGTTGGTGAATATGCCGCAGTTGTAAAGGCTGGAATACAGCTGACAAACTACCTCAAAACACCACGTTCTTTTATGCTTACTTTTAGAATGCTCCTCTCCTTGCCCTTTTGGTGACCACCTAACCATCCTTCAAGGCCACAACAAAGCTAATGTCTTATATGAACCTATGAACCCTCCGCTGGTATCTTCCTGCCCCTGTACGTTTGGTTTTCACATTGCTGTTTTGTGACTTACCAACTCCTGGGTTCCCTGCTGAGTTGAAGGCATGTGCATGAGGGCAGAGACTTATTTTTTTGGCCCTTTTTGTGTCCTCAACATTTAGCAAGTGTCTTAATAATAAGTAATACATATTAAACATAATAAAATATGGAGAGAAGGAAAGCAGAAGGATAAGAGAAGAGGCAGAAAGGAAGGAAAACACAGAAGGGGTCCGAGAAAGACCAAAGGAAGGAAGGGAGAGGGGAAGGCAGGGAGGAAAAGCTAAAGACCAAAGGAACCGTTTTTAATTCACTCACTTAAATTTGGATGCAGTTTGTAATTTATTTGCTTTTTTCTTTTTAAAGTTCTATTTGTTCAAATCTCCCACATATTTCTTTATTAAAAAATGTGCATACCTCAGTCCTTAAAATTCAAAAGCCAATAGTGTGTGTGTGTGTGTGTGTGTGTGTGTGTGTGTGTGTGTGTGTGTGTGTGTGTGTGTGTCAAACAAAAATTCAGAGAAAATACATCTTTATTCTGAGCACCATAAATTAAGGCCAAAATCTGGCTTAACTACAGTGGATTTCAAAGTAGTTGTAACTGGGTTTTTGTTTCCTTGTCCTCAAAAGGAAGGGATTCCATTGTGCATTTAACAGGGTTGTTTCTCTGGGTCAGTCCCAGCCACGTGGAAACCCACTTGGGATGCGGCCAAGGGGCTGTGCTATCCATGCTGGAGGATGGCTACACCAGAGTGAGAGAAGAGATTAATCAATCCAAGACAACATCTGTCAGGATATTGAGTTTGGCTCTTGTTATCAGCTGCCTGCACTTCAGGGACTGTGTAATATTTAATTTGATTATCTCTCACCTGCAAAGAGTAGGTTTCTTCCTTTGCTTAAAACTCACTGGAACTAGCTGAAGAGGAATCGATCTGCCAGAGAAAATGCTGACAAGAAAACACAAACCAGAACCAGGACAAGGGATGAAAAAGGGAGAGAAAGAGAGTTTGGCTTACATCTTGACCATTTTTTTTTAACCAACTGGCTTGATTTCGGGTTCTTTTAATAATAGGAGTGTTTTTGTTTCATTTGTCAGTCTTGATTATAATAAATACATGATGACAAAGAAGAAAGCACCACTTTTTTTGTGTTTCTTCAAGGCTCCATTATTTAAAAAATATTTTGCTGTGTCTCTAAGTATCAGTGCCTAGGTCCTGTAGGTCTTACGGAGTTCCTGCTGCAGGAGTCACAGAAAGGGCCTGTACCCTTTTACAGACTACAGAGAAAAATTTTACATTCTAGAGAGATAGAGGTTTGCGACTAATTACAGTGGCTTTAATAACCTAAAGTCCCTTGAGTTATCAAAGATGCAATCTTAAAAAGTTGTGCCATTTTTAGATCATTTGTTTTGTTAATATGTGTTTATTCTGTCTCTTTCCCTCTCACTGGTATCTGGACTTTTTAATCGGTCATTTTCCTGTACAGCCACAGTTGGGCCAATGTATTTTATGCCATTTATGTTTATTTTAAAGTAAAAATCTTTCTTCTATTACACTGCAAACCTTCCCAATCCAATCTTTAGCCCTGATCTCACTCGTGAAATTTACTGATTTCAGTCTGCCAGCAAAAACAGTCTATTACATATTTCAATGTCATCTCAGACTCAGGAGGGTGTAAAACCCAATTTATCATCTTTCCCTCACCAAAAATGCTCCCCTTGCTTAATTCCCTAATATTTGCAAGCTTGAAATTTCAATGACATCTTTGACTCCTCACTCACACTTGCCATGTTAAGCCAACCAGCTACAAATTCTTTTTGAATTTTTTCATTATATTTCTCATGCTTTTAAAATTTATTATGAATGCCACACTTACTATTCTAGCTTATTCCTTCATGTCATGAAACACATATTACTTCAAGAAGCTTCTGGATGATGCCCTGCTACCAGCCATTCCTCACCTTTAAACTACGTCATGGGACACAATTAAATTGATGTGCATTAACAAATTATTTTCCTTTGCCCAGTAAAATTAAAATTAAATACAGAAACCTGAACTTGGTATTCTAGGTGGCTCAGAACTAATCCTTGTCTACATTTTCAGATATATCTACACCTATCTATCTTAATTTTCTCTGTAACCTTTGTATTTGCCAGGTAAAGAGATTTACTATTTCCTAAAACCTCTTCTAACTCTCCCAGGCTTACCCCTTCACTTATGGTCATATGCATACTATGCTTCATCCATACCAACTTACTCCTAGTCCCCTGAACTCTCCATACACCTATGTCTGTGCCTTTGCATGTGCTATTTCCTCTCCCCAACATATGTGTCCTTCTTCTTTTTAACCATCATAGGCAAACTGCTACTTGAACATTAAAGATATCATATTGAGGTCTTTCTAGAAGGGTGTCTCCTGTTCTGGATAGGTAATCCATAAATATTTTCCAAAATCACCCTATGCTTCCTGCTACTATGACATTATACCTGGTGATGTCTGAAGGGATAAATGAAATGATACTGCCTGGAGTATCATTTCATTTATCCCTTCAGTTCCCTACCTTTCTATCCCTACCACATCAATATACAGTTAATCTCACCCTCATTAAAGAAGTTTCATTTGCCACATATTTTCAAAGCCTTTTTTGACAATTCTAGTTAAAAATGACATCTTTTTATAATCCCCTAAACATGTACTCAATAAATCATTTACCAATTTCATTTGCAAATTAGATAATCTCCTGTGTTTCTAGAGATTTGAGAATAGGTAACTGAAATTTTAAATAACACTGGTTTTAGAATTGTTTAAACTTCTTTTTTTAGAAAATGGGTGCTCGGAGGTCTAGACAGCAGGGAGCTAGAAACCAGGAGAGGAGAAAAGTAGGGCAGAGTGGGTCAAGATTCAGTGTATGAAGACAAAGAAGATCTAAAAGACACTTATTTGGGGTAAAGCAGCAATCTTTTTAAAAAATCCAAAACAGGTATCAGTAAGGACAAGACAGACTAACGGAAACTCAGGTCTGTAATTTCACAGGGAAAAGATAAGAAATACCAAAGCAAAATCAACCAACTTGGGCCAGAAAAGATAGAGTAAGTTGCTCATTGTCCAATACAGAGATGTGTATAACTCTGAGTATTCACCTACTTGGTATTAACCATTTAAAAAATTAGAGCAGAGCATTTTAGACATACAGTCACACCACCAGTAATATATTTATTATAATACCTTTTACAAAAATAACTCTCACATGTCAGTTTCTCTTGACTTAGAAATTCTAAGTTTTGTTTCTATAACATCTAAGTGACACTGTATCTATTCCTGTTGAATGCTAAGGCAGATTTATCTTTTCCATCCTGAAAACTGAGAGCAGAAAAAGGCTTTGTATCTATCTATACCTACTACAGACCTAATTTTTTCGCTTTTTCGAGAGAGTCTAGCTCTGTCACCCAGGCCTATGTCACCCATGCCATCTTGGCTCACTGCAACCTCTGCCTCTTGGGTTCAATGATTCTTCTGCTTCAGCCTTGAGTAGCTGGGACTACAGGCACCCACCACCACACCCGGCTAATTTTTGTATTTTCAGTAGAGAAGGGATTTCACTGTTGGCCATGCTGGTCTTGAACTCCTGACCTCAGTTGACCTGCGTGCCTCTGCCTCCCAAAGTGCTAGAATTACAGGAGTGAGTCACTGCATCCAACCCAGATCCATTTTCTTTTTCAAAGTAGATAATCAAAAGACCATATCTTGTATATATTTTGGAAAACTAGGCATTAGCAGGGATGAAGTACTAAAAATTTCAGCATCAGATAATAAAGACTGATTTAAGGACAAACTAACATATTTCAGCTTTCATGAACCATTGTTCTCTTCTGAAACAGAGCAATTAAAAATAAATAAATTGGACCAGGCATGGTGGCTCTATGCCACCGGTGAGGTGGGCAGATCACTTGAGGTCAGAAGTTCGAGACCAGCCCAGCCAACATGGCGAAACCCTGTCTCTACTAAAAAAAAAAATACAAAAATATTAGCCAGGTGGGGTGGCTTGCATCTGTAATCCCAGCTACTCAGGAGGCTGAGGCAAGAAAATCACTTGAACCCTGGAGGCAGAGGTCGCAGTGAATAGAGATTATGCCACTGCACACCAGCCTGGGCAACAGAGAGACACTTTGTCTTAATAAATTGGCAAAGATGCCAAAACAATTCTCCAGAGAAAAGATAGTCTTTTCAACAAGTGGTGCTGGACTAATTAGATCTCCACATTGGAAAACATATAAATTTAGAACCTACCTCATAGCATACATAGACATTGATAAAAAATAGATCAAAGACCCAAATGTAAGAGCTAAAATTATAAAATTTTAGAGAAAAAGGTAAGAATAACTCTTTGTAATTTTAGGCTAGGCAAAAAGTTCTTAGCTACAATGCCAAAAGCAGCATTATAAAAGAAACCTTGATAAACTGAACTTCACCAAAATGCAAAACTTTTACACTTTAAAAGAAAATGAAAAGATAAGTTATATCCTGAAAGATAAATGACTTATATGCAGAATATATATAGAATTCTCAAAATTTAATAAGGGACAAAATTCTCACTCAAAAATAAGGCAACATATTTGAATAACACATTACGAAAGAAGAGATATGAATGGCTGATAAGTACAAGAATAAATGCAGCACAACATTAGGTATTAGATAAGTAAATATTAAAACTACAGTGAAACATCACTACATAGCCACTTGAATGGCTATACCCAGAAGACAAACAACCATAAGTGTTGACAAGGATATGAAAAAACTGGAACGGTCATACATTGCTGGTGGGAATGCAAAATGGTGTGGCTACTTTGGAAAACAATATAGCAGTTTCTTAAAAAGTTAAAAGATTTGCCATACAATCCAGTAATTCCAATCCTCATTACCTATGGAAGACAAATGAAAATACATGTTCCCTCAAAGAAGTGACCACAATGCCCCTGAAACATTCCTCATAACAGCCCCAAAGTGGATGTAATCCACATGCCCATTACCTGGTGAATGGTTAAACAAAATATGGCATATCTACACAATGCAATACTAGTCATTAAAAGTGAGCAAACTATTAAGTCATTCTACAATACGCATGAATCTCAAAAACTAAGTAGAAGAACCCAGTTGCAAAAGACTTCTTAGTGCATGATTCTATTTAGATGAAATGTCCAGCAAAAGCAAATACAGTTACCTCTTTATATCTGTGGTAACTATATTTGCTTTTGCTGGACATTTCATCTAAATAGAATCACATGCTACCTCTTTATATCTGTATCCACACCCAAGGATTCAACTAACCTCAGATTGAAAATAACTGAAAAAATGAAAAATAACAACATAACAATAAAAATAATGCAAATAAAAGCAATAAGTATGACAATTATTTACATAACATTTACATTGTATTAGGTATTATAAATAATCTAGAGATGATTTAAAGTATATCAAGCATATGTGTATGTTATAAGCAAATATTATCCCATTTTATAGAAGGGACTTGAGCATCCATAGATTTTGGCATCAAAAGGGCATCCTGGAACCAACCCACCAGGATACCAAGGATACCAGGATACCACGGAACAACTATACATAGAAATAGAAACAGAAAGTAAGTTGGAGGTTTCCGAGGGTCAGGGGTACAAATGGGGCCTGACTAAACGTGGGCATGAAAAAAATACTGGGAATGATGAAAGTCTTCTAAAACTAGATTGTGATGATGGCTGCAAAACTCTGTACATTACTAATAATCATTGAAATGAATATTTCACACAAGTGAATTTTATTATATATGTTATACCTCATTAAAACTGCTAAAAATAAATAGTGCTGCTAAGCTTATATAAGCAGATTTTAGGTTTCAGCTGCAACATTACCCCTTCAGAAAGGTCTTACTTGGATACCTTCTCCAAAATATTCTTTTCATAGTTTTATTATAATATGTTGATTTTCCATTTTAGCATTTACCACAAGCTGTAACTATCTTATTTATGTATTGACATACTTATTTACTGCCTTCCTCTTCAATCAGAATGTAAGCCCCATGGGAGTAGTTAGTTTATTTCTCTTATTTACTACTTTATTCCTACAATTTTGCACAGTGCCTGGCACAAAGACATGTTTAAGAGCCATATGTCAAATGCAAAAACAAACAAATTAATGGATGACTAAACAAATGGATGAGTAAATAGATTAGCCAGATTTGCTAAGCAAATAAATTCCATGTATCTTTAGGAGACATAGAATATAATCTTTCATTTTAAGAGGGGAAAAAACCGCAACAGAAGGAAAATGGTATTTCCTCATGATCAAGAGAGTGGAATTCCTTTTCCAGATCAAGCATCTGAGACTTTTATTCCCAAAGAGGACACTATGCCAGAACTGAGCACAGCCAACATCCACCTCTCTTTTTCTTTAACCATCCCATTAACAAAGTTGTTTTCTCTAGGGTCTAGATCCAATTAAGAGCAAGGGTGGCAGAGAGGAGAACACTGAGTAAAGCAATGTTAAAGACGTTTGCACACATTCCTCTAGGGGTTAGAGAAAGCTTTATTGGCATTCCTACCCCTCCTCCTTTTTTTTCCCCTCCATCCCCCCCCTCCTAAACTCCTTAGCAGAAGGCATCAGGACAAAGAAGCACCCAGCATTCAGCTTAGGAGCAGAAAATAAATACACTGGGAATACTCCACGGTCCCTGGCTGAATACAAAGCAGTGATTCAGCGGAGAAGCTGCAACCTCAATGGGAATAGAGAGCGAGTACTGAACATAGCACCATAAACATGAGAGAAAGAGAGAGAAAGACTGAGAGAGAGACAGACAGACAGACAGAAAGAGAAAGAGAAACATCTTAATGTTCTCATTGTGCTTTCCTCCTGTGATGTCTCCCATAATAACAGTTTAAATGCAGGAGTAAGTGAAAAGAGAAGAAGAAATAGATTGATAATAATACTGCACAAAGGGAAGAAGAACACATTAAGATAAAAAAGAATCAGTTAAAAAAAAAGTTAAGAATGAACCAGAGTCTAAAACAGGTGATGGAAACAAAAGTTTAAAAAGGAAATAGAGAAAGGAAAAATAAGCAATGTCCTTTATTGGTTAGTTCAGAATGAGTCGGGAGTGTGTTTCCTTCTTGTCCTGTGGCCCTTTGACTTCAATTATCTTGTTAAAAAGTCTGAGCTTTATTTCCAGTGTGTGTAGTGGTAATAATGTGCATGTCCTCCTTTCCTCCTTTACTAGGGTCTGGTGAGGACTAATTAGGCAATGTATGTGACATGTCTTTAGAAGTTTAGAGTGCTAGATAAACAGAATGCTTTTTTGAAGTGGCTGTACATTGTTTGTGCTGAATAAACATTAAATCACACTCAAGTTTTGAGGCTGAGCAAGAGAGAGCAGTTTATAGTTCACTGGGGAAAGATTAAAATTTCATTCCAGCATTTCTAAGCTAGTGACAAAATACAACCAATTTTCCCTAGTCCTACCTTCTCCAAGGTGCAATTATTGATGGGAAAAAGAAAACCAGAAGTTCTTACTAATAAAAGGCTGAATGTTTTGTAATCAATTGAGGGTCACAGGACAACACAGAATATGGCAGTACGTGGATAAAAAGTAGAATCCAGATAGATATGAGGCAGAAATTATAATGAATATTTCTAGGTCTTACATAGAGACTTACACAGAACAGAGAACACAGTGAGGATTAAATATCACATTATTTACCCAATAAATTCTGCAGAACCTAGTAGTGAAATGCAGTATTGAGAGTCCTGAAATGCGAGGCTTTCCATTTTCTCTGATCGATGGAGCTCTGTATGCAGCAAATAAGGCTGGGTGCCAGGTTTATACTCTACATATTAGGAAAACTTTGGAGAGTGTGCCATTTGATTATAATTTCATTTCTTCTGTATGCAGACTTCCATTTTTCTTCCCTTTCAACTAGATTAAATACTGTAAATCACAGCTTTATTGATAGGAAAGGAGGTATCTGCATTACTCTTAAAAACGCCATCTCCAAGAGACCAACTTCACTAGACGTTGAAGGAAAAAAAAAGTGTGGATTTTGCCAAGCCAAATAAATTATCAGCTGTGCAGGGGCTGGGCATTTAGACCTGATGGTGCCTCTAGATGTCTAAGTCATAAAGAATTTGATAAGTCATCAACTCAGGAAATGCCGTTATCACCCCAAATTAGCAAGAAAGTAAGTTTAAAAGAATCGCTGGGGTATGTTGGGGGGAAATAGGGGAGGGACAGTGGGGGGTGGGGAGTTGGGGGGAGATAGCATGGGGAGAAATGCCAGATATAGGTGAAGGGGAGGAAGGCAACAAATTACACTCCCACTTGTGTACCTATGCAACACTATTTTATGTTCTTCACATGTACCCCAAAACCTAAAATGCAATTAAAAAAAAAAAAGAAGAGCTAACGATCCTAAATATATATGCACACAATACGGGAGCACCCAGATACATAAGGCAAGTTCTTAATGACTTACAAAGAGACTTAGACTCCCACACAATAATAGTGGGAGACTTTAACACCCCATTGTCAACATTAGACAGATCAACCTGACAGAAAATTAACAAGGATATTCAGGACTTAAACTCAGACCTGGAACA
>CAUYQU010019717.1:0-12702 GCA_963574635.1 Cheracebus regulus
GTATCAGTTATCTCAAAAATTCATCAAAATATAAAGAGTATCTCCATAATGAAGAATTTACATCAAATAATGGGCAAAAAAGCTAGTTAGCATTAAATTACAATATTGAACTCACAAATATTAATATTAATCCTAAACTTAGATGGATACAATGTCCTAAAGTCACAGAAAGCCAAATTGAATAAAAAGTTAAAATCTATTGGTACATAGAATCCAGATCCAACTCACAACGATACACAAAGACTTAAAATAAATGGATGGAGGAAGATTTACTAATTAAATGGAGAAAACAAACAAACAAACAAACGAGGAGTTGTAACTCTTGTCTCCAATAAAAATAGACTTTTAGACTTTAATAGTAATAAAGACTAAAGGAAACAAAGAAGGATATTACATAATGGTAAAAGGATCAATGTAACAATAGGAGTTAAAGATTATAAATATATATGTACCTAATATAGGAGCACCCAGATACATAAGACAAGTTTTTATTGACTTACAGAGAGATTTGGACTCCCGCACAATAACAGCGGGAGATTTTGACATCGCATTGTTAATTTATATTATACCCATTCTGAAAGTGACTATATAATAGGAAGTGAATTACTCTTCAGCATTTGCATAGTGTCTCACAGACCTAAATGAAATATTGGTTGACTGTTTGTTATTTTCTTCCCTTATTCCATCCTGTCTCTGTTGTCAAGTACAATTGATGGCATAAAAGAGGTTTTTAATATCTTTTTAAGATTGCATTCCAGCCTGGGCAATAGAGCAAGAATTCTGTTCTCTCTCCCACTTTTTCTTTCTTCATCTTTTTTCCTCTCATAAAAAAAAAATTAAATTAAATTATGTAAACTTACATTAAAATACATTATATTTCAAAAGGTAATAAGTACCAGTTTTCTATTTATTAATTTATTTTTGAGGCAGAGTGTCACTCTTGTTGCCCAGGCTGGAGTGTAGTGGTGCAATATCGGCTCGCTGCAACCTCCGCCTCCAGGTTCAAGCAATTCTTGAATCCCTACACTTTGAGAGGCCAAGGCGGGTGGATCACCTGAGATCAGGAGTTCAAGACCGCCTGGCCAACATGGTGAAATCCCATCTCTACTAAAAATAAAAAAATTAGTCGGGTGTGGTGGTGCACACCTATAATCCCAGCTACTCAGGAGCCTAAGACAGGAGAATTGCTTGAAACTGGGAGGTAGAGGTTGCAGTGAGCCAAGATCATGCCACTGCACTCCAGCCTGGGCAACAGAGTGAAACTACATCAGGAAAGAAAAAAAAAAGGAAGTAAGACCAAAGAACAAACTAGAATAAAGTGAAAAGTAGCTAACACATACCTGGCACAGATGTCTAGTCAATGTGGGTTCCATTACCCTCTCCATGCCCCAGATATTCACACCTATTTAAGGAAGTACTTTGCAAGGCAAAGGAATTGTCTGCAGTATTAAGCAACTGGTCCCAACTTCTAGGGCTTGATTTCGATAACAGACAGTACTCTTCCAAAGTCTCTAGAGTAATCAATGATCCCATTGAGCTTATCCTCTTTTTCTTTCCACGCATGGAAAGTTGCTTGCAGTATTTATCAAACCCATCAATATAATAAAAACAAAAACATTTGGAAATAAATGGTTTTTACTACTAAGGCCACATAGAGAAGGAAAGAAACTGAAGAGCCAGTTGGTGTGATGTTTGGCCCAGGAGGGGTCTGTTAGGTGATGATTTCTTGCTGATCATCCTTACTCCTCAGAGAGGGTGCCCGAGGAGGGATGTACACTGCCCTAGAATACTTTACGGGGCAATAAACGCTTAGCTCAATCACCTTGTCTTCCACCCTTACAGCAATTAGAGGCATTTTACTCATGGTTTACTGGCATTTTCTCATGCTTGATTGAAAGCCTGTCCTCTGAGCTCACAAATGTTATTAGGCGCCTGCAGCTCAAGGCTAATTATTCAGTCCTGCGGAAGATATTTCCAACATCTTTTGACCCCCACAGCCTTCTGCCCAGAGAGATCTTTGGAATAGGTCACTCCCTACAGATTATAAATTTGAAGGTTTAAGCCTAACTGATAGATTCTTCCCAAGCTAATTTATACTCGTTTCTGCAATAGCACAATTAGATATTAATTTTTCTGGCACACAGATTGCTTTTTTTTTCTTGAGAGGGGGTCTCACTCTCTTACCCAGGCCGGAGTGAGGTGGCATGATCTCCGCTCTCTGCAGCCCCCAGAGTGAGGTTGTGATTCTGCTGCCTCAGCATTCTAAGTAGCTGGGATTATAGGTGCCTGCCACCACACCCAGCTAATTTTTGTATTTTTTTTTTTAAGGGGCCATGCTAATCTTCTCTGTATCGTTCCAATTTTAGTATATGTGCTGCCGAAGCGAGCACAATTTTTGTATTTTTAATGGAGACAGGGTTTCATCATATTGGCCAGGCTAGTCTCAAACTCCTGACCTCAAGTGATCTGCCTGCCTCAGCATCCCTAAGTGCTGGGATTACAGGCGTGAGCACTGCATGCAAATATTTTTTTAAACCCAACTGCCAACAATTGGGGATTATAAAATTATGCCACATCCACATGACAGAATATTATGTAGTTGTGGCTATGGCCCAAGTGGCTCTAGACTACTGAGGACAGCTTTCAATGTCATAAAGGCTGATAATTCCACCCCCGCCTCCTCTCCTGGCCAAGTGAAGCGGCTTTAAAGATGAAACTTGCAGGCAGGGCTCATTCTGTCCTGGGATTAGGAGCTTCACCCTTTGGGCTCCCCCTTCCTTTAGAGTGGAGAAAGCCTTTAGAAACCTAATCTGTGTCAGCAGTTTGCACATTGTATGTGGGCATGATCTTGCTGCTTGTCAAAATCAACCCTCCTCTTCTCTGATACTGTGCTATTCATATTCATTCATATTCATTTCCTCCTCTCCTCTGATATTGTACTATTTCAGCTGTAGGTGCCAAATCCTTTTGATAATACATGAAACACTGCCCTTGGTTGCTTTCATGTATGTTTTATGAAAACACCTAGGCATGAATCTTTAATAAAGCAGCTTGGAACACATGTCTTTGATTTTTCTCCATTCTGACTCATACTAAAGCGGGGAGAGAGGGAGATACAATATGTCATAGTTCACCTGCAATGGTTTCTGCCTTCTTCTTCCCCCTCACAAGGCCAAATAGTTGAGCCATTTAGGAAATGGAAAGCATTGCCTAGGTTTGCATCTGTTAGCAACGAGACACCTATGTCTGTTTCACTGATGAAACAGAACTGTTCTTTTGCAATGCCAGCTTTCCTACACAATATGTCCATAAACTTGTTAGCTAACTGTTGCCTGACTTGGTCAACCCTTCTTCACTTTTTGTGGAACAACAGTTCCTCCACTGTGAATTATGACACAGTTAACCTCCCACTCTCCCAGTTTTAATGAGTCAGAACAGAAAAAAATCAAAGAGGTGTGTTCTAAGCTGCTTAAATAAATATTCAACTTCTGCCTGAAGCTTCAAACTCGTCTGAGTGATCTTCCTACTGCAGTCAGAGAGATGTATTTAGAAACAAGGAGTTTCAGGCCAGGGGGAATGGCTCACGCCTGTAATCCCAGCACTTTGGGAGGTCGAGGCAGGTGGATCACCTGAGGTCAGGAGTTCAAGACCAGCCTGGCCAACATGGAGAAACCCCGTCTCTACTAAAATACAAAACTTAGCTGGGCATGATGGCGGGTGCCTGTAATCCCAGCTACTCAGGAGGCTGAGATGGGAGAATCGCTTGAATCCAGGAGACGGTGGTTGCAGTGAGCCGAGATCATGCCACTGCACTCCAGCCTGAGTGGCTGAGCAAGACTCCATCTCAAAAAAAAAAAAAAAAAAAAGGAGTTTCCCTAGAACCTTTCAGGATAAGATCCTGTAATAACCTAACCTGGGTTAGCCTAACTGACTCCGTCTTAGCTGCAAACCTGACAAGCTCTCTCGGCGCCTCTCCCTCCCTACCGCAGCCCTGCAGGTGCATTACTGGGCCACGCTGCGCTCAAAGCTCTGAACCATTAAGAGTGGTTCACACTGTTCACAGCACCTGCAACCATTGTAACCCCATCCTGCTTGGCAAGCCTACCTGCCATGGTGAATACCTTCCTTGGTGATTGATTGTACGGAAAGTTTCCCCTGCTACCCCCCTTAGTGATTGTATGGAAATACCCTTAGCAACCAACAATCCTGGGAACCTCCTGACCCCTGGTTACCAGCCTCCTCCTACTAACTTGCTTGTTCTGCTTCTGTAAAATTCCGCTTCAGCTAGGCTGCCCCCTCCCCTACCTAAATCAAGATATAAAGGAAAATCAAGCCCCTTCCTCGGGGCCGAGAGATTTTGAGTGTTAGCTGACTCTCCGTTGCCGGCTGAATAAAAGGACTCATAATTTGAACTCACAGCGTGGCGTTTCCTTCTAACTCACTCGGATATTACAATCCAAACTCCTTAGAATGGCAGACTAGGTCTTTATAATATTTTTAAAACACATTGTTTCAGTGTGTTTCTTGTTCTAGTGATTTTTTATTTTCTTTTTTTTAAAGACAGAGTCTCATTCTGCTGCTCAGATTGCAGTGCAGTGGCACGATCTTGGCTCACTGCAACCTCCACCTCCAGAAATCAAGCGATTCTCCTCCTCAGCCTCCTGAGGGGCTGGGACTACAGGCGTGCGTCACCACGCCTGACTGTTGTATTTTCAGTAGAGACAGGGTTTCACCATGTTGGCCAGGCTGGTCTTGAACTCCTGACCTCAAGTGATCTGCCCACCTCAGCCTCCCAAAGTGCTGGGATTACAGGCGTGAGCCACTGTGCTTGGCCTGGGTCTTTTGTATTCTGACTTCCGCATAACCCTTATTCCCCTGCCATTCTCCATATAGGAATAATAGATGAGAAATAACCTCGTCGCTACTAAGAACAATACTAGTTACTGTTATTATTGAGGGCTTTCAAAGTGCTAAGCATTGTACATGCCCAATGACTTCTTGTGCATCCTGCCCTTTAATTGAACAGAACTCCTCTGATTTCCGGAAGGTACCCTATCACCTCACAACGTCCTGACTTTTTACAGATGCTATTTCCTCCCCTGATGTCTCCTCTGCCTTGATAACCTCCACTCATCCTTCCTGACAGAATTCATGCATCATCGTCTCCTGAAGCCTTCCCTTCCCTTTTTTTTTTTCTTCCAATTCCATCTACTTTCCAAATAAAACGAATGTTTTAGCTCCAGTACAGGAAAGTCAGGAGGCCAGATCATCCTCTGGGGCAATTACAACAAGGAACGTGGCCAGGCGTAGTGGCTCACACCTACCTATAATCCCAGCACTCTGGGAGGCCAAGTCAGGCAGATCACTTGGGGTCAGGAGTTCGAGACCAGCTGGTTGACGTGACAAAACCTTGTCTCTACTAAAAATACAAGAATTAGCTGGGTATGGTGGTACATGCCTGTAGTCCCAGCTACTTGGGAGGCTGCGGCAGGAGAATCATGTGAGCTTGCGAGGTGGAGGTTGCAGTGAGCTGAAATCCTGCCATTGAACTCTAGTCTGGGTGACAGAGCAAGACTCCATCTCAAAAAAAAAAGAATTACTACTTACCTATAATAGGTTGAATGGTGGCCCCCTCAAAGTATATATCCACATACTAATCCCAAAATCTGTGACTGTTATTTGGAAAAAGGGTCTTTGCAGATGTAATTAAGTTAAGGATTTTGAGATAAAGAGATCATCCTGGATTATTCATATGGACCCAATGACAAGTTTCCTTATAGACCAACTAAAAAAAAAAGAAAAGAAAGAACACATAGTCTATGAATCCATTTATGTAAATTTCTAGAAAATGTTAACTAAAGAAAGGAAAACAGATCAGTGGTTGCTTATGAGCAAAGTGGGGTGGCAGTAGAGAAAGATGACAAAGAGAAATGAGGAAACTTTTAGGGAAGATAGATGTGTTCATTATCTTGTTTATGGTGATGGTTTCATGGGGGGTTAGCTATGTAAAAACTTACAAAATTGTACACTTAAATATGTAAAGTTATTGAATGTCAATTATTTCTCAATAAATCTGTTTGTATGTATATACTTGCAACACTAATTGGCAGGCCCTTCTGCTGGAGTTCCTTTCTGAATCATTAGTCACTCAATAACAAGTAAATATGTGTCTGTATATATGTACATACTATTTATACAGTACATACTTTTTATATGTACATAAATACATATAAATGTAGATATTATTTATCTATACACACACATATAAATACATATAGGCTGGGCACAGTGGCTCATGCTTGTAATCCCAGCACTTTGAGAGGCTGAGGCAGGTGAATCACTTGAGTTCAGGAGTTTGAGACCAGCCTGGCTAACATGGTGAAACCCCATCTCTACTAAAAAAAAAAATACAAAAATTAGCTGGGCATGGTTTCGCAAGCCTATAATCTCAGCTACTTGGGAGTCTGAGGCAGGAGAATTGCTTGAACCCAGGAAGTGGAGGTTGCAGTGAGTTGAGATCACACTACTGCACTCCATCCTGGGAAGCAGAGCAAGACTCCATCTCAAAAAAAAAAAAAACCATATATACATATATATATAAAGGTTCATACTATATACCTTTATAAATACATATAAAAAGTATACCTTTATACTCTACAAAGGCATACTGTATACTAAAGGTATATTTACATGTAAATAGGTATATAGTATATCTTTCTATATAAAGGTATATACTATAGCTATATAGATATATAGTATACCTTTATATAGATATATATATGTAAATATATATGTATAAGTGTATATGTATTATATATATATATAACAGATATACATATGTGTGTGTGTGTATATATACATATAAATAGTATGTACCTGTTATTGAGTGACTAATGGTTCAGAGAGGAACTAGAACATAAGGGACTACCAATTAGTGTTGTAAGTATATACATATATGTGTGTGTATATATATTTATATACATACATTTGGATGTCCATATATATATATATATACACATACACACAGATATATATATATATATACACACACACACAGAGATATATACATATAAATAGTATGTACCTGTTATTGAGTGACTAATAATTCAGAAAGGAACTAGATCACAAGAGACTACCAACTGGTGTTGTAAAAACTGGGAGATCTAATGAGTAGAAGGTTAGCAGCTGTTGGTACACATCTCCCACCTGACTTTCAAATTGTGCCCCCTAAATCAAAAGTTAAGTACAAAGTGGGAGTCCAGAAGATCTGTAACATTTAAACCTCTTTGTCACATATCTGAGATTGAATAGGATGGTCATATGGGCTGGGGCAGCCCAAACTAGCTGAGCTGCAGACAGGCTAAGCCAGAGAAGTTAAGAAAATCATTCAGGAGATTCATCTTTGCCTCTGATAAAAAAGGTTGTTTTGTTAACAGTGTGGGATAGAAATGTTGTGAAACAAACTATTTCAGGTTAGGCACCGTATCTTAAGTTTAACATTCTAAGTTTCCTAAATAATAATGCAAACATTCATACATGTAGTTTATTACCATCTCAAAACCAATAAATAAAGATAAGAGCGGCTGTTGCTTCCTCTGCAACAGGTCATTACAAGTTGTCTGATCTTTTGGAGCCACCCCTTGATAACAATATAAAGTTTAAAAATCTGCATTAGTATTTTTTTTGAGAATTTGTCTTTCTGATCAAGAGTTTGAACTTTTCAAATACCACGACCATATAATTTTTTAACATCATTTTTCTGTTGTGGAATAATAACACGGGGACCAGGAATAGAAAGACTTAAAGTTTCCTTGTCTGCAAAAGTGGGTAATATTAGTACTTACCTATAATACGATGAATTGTAGCCCCCTAAAATATATGGCTACATACTAATCCCAAAATCTGTGACTGTTACTTTATTTGGAAAAAGTGTCTTTGCAGATGTAATTGAGGATTTTGAGATGAAGAGATCATCTTGGATTATTCATATGGACCCAGTGACACGTTTCCTTCTAAGAGAAAAACAGGGAGATTTGAAACCGAAGAGAAAAAGACACGTCCTAGAGGAGAAAGATGTGTGAAGATGGAAGCAGAGAATGGAGCGATACCATCACAAGCCAAGAAAGCCGGCACCCCCCAGAAGAATAGACAAGAGAATCTTGCTTAGAGACTGAAAGGAGGCTGCAGACACTTTGATTTCCGATGTATGGCCTCAAGAACTTCCCAGGAATACATTTCTGTTTTACGTCACCAAGTTTGTGGTAATTTGTGAGGGCAGCCTCAGGAAATTAACGCATAACCGCGTAGAGCACTGAAAATGAGATAATTAGTACCACCTAACTTGTAAATTTGCTACGAGGGTTAAATGAGTTGATATATTCGGAAAGCAAGTAGAAAAGTGCCCCATACCTACTAAGCCCTCCGGAGGCACTAAGTGAATTTTTACCAAAGGAACTCTAAAGTCAAGGCGGCCAGTTGTTGATATTATTGCTTTTCTGGACCGTGATTGGGGGACTGGACATCATAATGCCAAAAGGTCTTGTCAGATTACGGAACTGAAAAAACAAAATCATGAGGATGGTGAAAAGGTCAAGAAACATGGACTATTTTTCATCTGTAAGTTTCTTTTGAGCCCAAAATTTCTATAAAAGAAACCCATCCACTCTCAATGCATTTGTCTCCTTGCTTCTCTTAGTTATTTCTATACAATTCCTTAATCCTTAAAAGCAATTTAGAACGGAATGCAGGAACCACAGGAGAAAATCACTTTTATTGCCTCTGATGGGAGCCTAAAACCCCACAAGTCTCCCAAAGTAGAGAACGCCCTAGCCAATTCATCTCCTCTATGATCCACCTGCAGAAAACTACGATTCCCAGAAGGCTCCGGGAATCGTCGTGGGTCCGGGGGCGGGAAGACAGCGCTCAGAAAGGGGCGGAGTCTAAGAGAAGGTCTTTGGTCGATTCCATTTTCCAGAGCGGGAGGGGAAGCCTCGGCGGAGTTTGGGAGGGATCCGCCTTCCGATTGGTTGTTAGTAGAAAGAGGGTTGGTGCCGCAGGCGGATGCTGGACCCAGGCTGCCCCGTCTGGCGCTCAAATTTCCCGGGCCGGGAGTGCGGGGCCTGCCGGGAAGGCGTCGGGCCGGTTATCCAGCGGGCCGCCGGCGGCGAACGAACTTCGCCATGCAGAGCACGGACCTGGGCAACAAGGAGAGCGGCAAGATATGGCACCGCAAGCCGTCCCCGGCCACGCGGGACGGGTAAAAGCGGCGGCGGGAGGGCGCGGGCTCTGGAGGGGATGGAGACCGGCGAGGAGGGGGCGCCGGGCAGCGGTCCGGGTTCTGGCTCTGACCTAGCCTCGCATCCTTGGACTGGATGTCCTGCGGTGGAACAGTTGGCTCCGGATGCCAGGATCCGCAGAGATGCCCTTCTGAGTTCTACGGGGCGGGGGTCCAGTCCGGGACAGCGCGGAGCAGGAGGAGGCAGGTTGTCCTCAGAACTAGGAACTTGCGGCTCTTGGTGTGTGCCTGGACTCTCTAGCTTTAATGATCACGTTATCACGCTAGTGTCTTTGGCACGTAGTAGGTGCTCAGTATTAACAGTTGGGGCTGGAGCAGAACTCCAGGCGGAGATGCGGGGTGGAAGAGCAGGACACTCTACCCCTTCCAAAGGCTGCAGTTTATCCCTCCTTACATCCTCGGATGTGTTCAGGCGCGCAAGCATTCATCAACTGTTGAGCCTCTACTGCCTGCCAAGCGCGCCTCTACGCGCTGGGGACGCGGATGGAGCAAAACACACCTCCATTTCTCTGGAGTTTACTGTTGGCGTGTATGTTGGGGCAGGGCGTCCATTCTGCATTGCGGGGGGCTCCTAGTACGTCCCGGGCGGCTTTTCATGCTGTTCCCAGTTATCTTTCCTGTTTGAGGCTCAGCCTCTCTTGTGCGATTTCCTGGAAGCCTTTGCTCCAAAGTGGTGCCATTTGGATTTCTATTTCTGCACTCCGAGTGATCCTATTGCTTCTAATTCCCTAGGATTTCACGGAAGTCGCTTGAGTTCCTGTTTCAGTGTGTGTGTTCTAGTCGTGATTTTTCTTTTCTTTTCTTTCTTTTTTCGTTTCTTTTCGAGACGGAGTCTCGCTCTGTTCCCAGGCTGGAGTGCAATGGCGCGATCTCGGCTGACTGCAACTTCCACCTCCCGAGTTAAAGCGATTCTCCTGCCTCAGCCTCCCGAGTACCGGGAATTACCGGCGCGCGCCACCACACCCAGCTAATTTTTGTATTTTTAGTAGAGACGGGGGTTTCACCAGGTTGGCCAGGCTGGTCTCGAACTCTTAGCCTCAGCGGATCCGCCTGTCTCAGTCTCCCAAAGCGTTGGGATTACAGGCGTGAGCCACCGCGTCCGGTCTCTAGTGATTTTTCTATTGATCCTTTGGTTGCTTCTTGACCAGACTTTATGTGCCTACTATGTATGTCTAAAGTGCGAGGTGAGACATTTTACCAGCAGTTTGGTTCCTGGTTGCTGTCAGTCCTCTTTATCAATGCTGCTGTCTTATCAACTACATTAAATAAATTTTTTTTTTTTTTTTTTAAGGAGACGAGGTTTCACCATGTTGGCCAGGCTCGTCTTGAATTACTGACCTCAGTAGATCCACCTGCCTCGGCCTCCCAAAGGGCTGGGATTACAGGCATGAGCCACCGCACCCGGCCTAAAAAAATTTTGTCTGAAGCAGGGATTCCTCAGGTTTTTCATTTTAAAATTTTGATTTGGGTAAATACCACCCCCACTTCCGGTATTCTCTAAACATTCTAAAAGTTATAGCCAACTCATCTTCTCTTTCTTGCTAATACAAAATATCTAGATATATGTGCAAGATTCAGAAAGTGAAAGAAATGGGCTCATTATCCAAATATCTTTATTGTTTGCTTCTTCCACTGAAACACAGTTTATCTTTGTGTTCGTTAAAACCCGTTGTTTATGCTGTTTAGACAGGAAGAGAGCACTGACTTGGAGTCAGATGTTTTTCGTTGAAGTAAATGTCGGTTTACTAACTCTGACCTTGGGCAAGTTAATCACTAAGGCTGTCAGTGGGATAATCAGATTTACCTGACAGGATTGTCTTAGACTTTTGGTGCCCAGTAAATATTTTATATTCTTACTATGTTTGAGAACTGAGGAACTCTGTCAGGCAATCTGAGGGAAACTGAAAGGAAGTTGCTCTAAAATAAATCTTGTACATGTGGTTTACATGAAAAATCAGAAGGGCAGAATGTCGCCGTTGTGATTGCATCTATGTGGTAGGATTATAATTGTTTCTTAGTGTATTTCTATATCTTTCATATTTTAAACAATGACTGTAATTTTGTAGTCAGAACATATAATAAGTGTTACAGAAAAAAGACTGGAAGAAAAAGTTGTTTGCTCTGAGTTTAGTTGCCATGGAACATTTTGATATTACTTGTCCTTTCTGTATGTTTATTTTTGTGTTTTTAATTCCTTGGGGACTAGATAAAAATAAGCATTGTAAGAATTTTGCTGTTTCCTTTAATGAGTCTAAAAAGCCTTATGTTTAGATAAACATGAAGAAAATGTTTAATCCACTTAATTCAATTTAGCATGCTTTAATGAAGTTATAACGAAGTTATATGTTTCTAATATAAAATCCAAAAACTAGGCTGGGTGCTGTGGCTCACATCTGTAATCCCAGCACTTTGGGAGGCCCAGGTGGTCAGATTACAAGATCAGGAGTTCCAGACTAGCCTGGCAAACATGGTAAAGCCCCATCTCTACTAAAAAGTAGAAAGGGGAAAAAATTAACTATATTGCTATTACCTGCAGACAGCTGCTATTCGTATTTGGCTGAGTTCATCCTTTTTCCCTATATGTAAATTTTTCCTTTTTTTGGAGACAGGATCTTACAGTGTCATCCAGGCGGGAGTGCAGTGGTGTGATCACAGCTCACTGCAGCCTTGACGTCTCCAGGCTCAGGTGATCCTGTCACCTCAGCCTCCTGAGTAGCTGGGACCATAAGTACATGCACCATCCATCCCTGGCTAATTTTTTGTAATTTTTCTAGAGATGGGGTTGCTTTCGATTTTTCTTTTAATTGTGTGTGTATGTATGCATCAGTGTTTAAAACTTCAGGTTAGGATGTTCTCATTTTCATTTGACAGTTTAATCATGGCTGGGTGCGGTGGCTCATACCTGTAATCTCAACACTTTGGAAGGCTGAGGCAAGTGGATCACCTGAGGTCAGGTGTTCAAGACCAGCTTGGCCAACAAGAAACCTTGTCTCTATTAAAAATGCAAAAAGTAGCCGGGCGTGGTGGCATATGCCTATAATTCCAGCTACTCGGGAGGCTGAGGCAGGAGAATCCCTTGAACCTAGGAGGCGGAGGTTGCAGTGAGCCAAGGTCATGCCATTGCACTGCAGCCTGGGCAGCAGAGTGAGGCTCTGTCTCAACAGCAGCAACAACCAAAAAAGAAAAAAAACAGTTTAATCATTACATGTGTGCCTCTAGAATAAGATTGAAAAATAAACTCTCGAGAGAGAGATCCAAGATGGCCGATCACTAGCAGCTCAGGATTGCAGCTCCCAGTAGAAGCGCAGAGAGCCAGTGGATGCCACACTTACCAATAAATTTTCGCTGCCCACAGACCAGGACATTCCCAGTGGAGGAGCCTCACAGGTCGCCAGCGCGACCCTTTC